>UELW01000278.1:769897-1002397 GCA_900490495.1 Danionella dracula
TCAAGTAGCTAAAATGCATCATTAGGTGGCACTGTAGAGCCACTTAAAAAAAAACTATATTTCAAACACATATCAGATGTAAATTTTCACTAGGTCAGACAAGTGTGCGAATTGCTCCAGTTATGTAGCATATTTAGGGCCTCAAAAGTCTAATTAAAACAGAAGGAAATACACACACATACAAAAAATTAATTGCATCACTGGTGCTTAATCCCTAATAATTTTTTTTAAATTACAATAGGGTTCTACGCACAGCAGATGCTCAAGCCCCAATAACCATTCCCTTTGTAACAGTTCAACCCCTCTGTGTAAATGTATGTGTATTTTCTCTGACACACACATGTATGTATATATATATAATATATATATATATATATATATATATATACACACATATATAAATATATATATATACACACACACATTGACTGAGTCCAAGCCTGAACACGACTTAGTTTTAGTGAAACTACTGAATTATTAATACCAAAATTGACAAACTAACGGCACATTCCTTCAAAAGAACAAGGACTGAGACTAAAACTTAGATGGCTCCCACAGTAGTCAATGAAGCATCTAGTTTTTTTTTTGGACGAATGAGCACAGCAAAGACTCCCAATGTCAAATAATTAATTATCCCATCTATAACAAGTCAATTCTTCCATTTGCACTTCCCTAATGAGAAAGACCATATAGTTTAAAAACATATGCCTCACTCACCAACAAATCTGTGGTTATGAGCATTCTGTTAGAGCCAGACCTGCACTCCATGATGACATCGCGCTCCTTCTGATCCATGTCCCCATGCTAGAACACAAACGAAAAGCTTGGACTTGGCAAACAGCACTGAATTTTGCCTGTTTCCAAAGATTGGGGCAAGGTATGATCAGTATATTAAAAAACTTCAACAGAGTAGGGTCAGTCCCGAAAGATGATGAGCATCATGTCATACTTCAGCCAGCATCTGTGGCATTAAACCAGTCATCCCCAGATTTCGTAACTCACCAAAGCAGACACAGTGAAGTCTCTTGAATGCATTTTTCTCCATTAACCAGTCCATCTTTCTTCTGGTGTTTAAGAAGATGACAGCCTGGGTGATTGTGAGGGTTTCATACAGGTCACACAGTGTGTCCAGTTTCCACTCCTGCATGAGAATGTCATTGAATCATAAGAAACAGTATCAGAGTGATCATTCTTTGCAGTAATCCTCAAACTTTATTGCACAAAATCTTAAGACATTAGACACTGGACAATTCAGAAAGAGGTCCGTCCTAGCCTCATTTTCGACCATGTGCTTTTCTCTACCTTCTTTGTGAAACCAATACTAGCATGATCACCAACCAAGACACGTAGGCCTGGAGTTGGTGGTTTTAGCATGGTGCTTTAAAAAAGAAGGTATGTAACAGACATCCAGTGCCCCACCACTCGCTCTACATTGATGTAAAATTGCTTAATACCCCTCCAGAGTCAGCTCCTCCTTTTACACCAGGACGGGAACAGGCTCACGCATGAACTTGGTCACTTCCAGCACATCTGCAGGCATGGTGGATGACCATAGCACAACCTGTTCAGATACCAGGAAGACAAAGCACAATGTTACACCCACAAACTAATAGAAAATATTATCAAGTCTTCCACATAAGGATTCCCTAGGATGTGTTCATAATTGTAGTTTTAGTTGGCTAGTAAAGTCGAGGACACACAACTAAATTACCAATACATTTAGTCTCCGGTCTAGAAAGTTTAACTTTAGCTTTGCTAACATTTCAATGAGATTCTTAATGTTAGGTCATCAACTTGGTCCTTGCATAGCACCTTTCTAAATGTACTGTCCATAGACAAATAAAGTCCCATGGTCTGCTGCAGCAATGAGCAAACACATCTGCCATCTTGTCTGAAGTATAACTGCTGTAAACAAAAGCAATCCAATTCTCTTGATTGATTAAGTATTTATTTTTAAAATATGTTTGTTGTGCCCTGCTGTGAGCGTGCTTAACAGCACAGATTTAGACCCTGTCCACACACATGGTTATTTTATAACGAGTTTACAGGGTATCCACATTTCACTGTAACGGTGTTAATTTCAAAATGCTGGGCAAAATGAAACGCTAACTGAATCATTTCCATGTGGAGAGAAAAATGGCAAATTGCAGCTCAGGTGCAGTTATATGAGCTATTCAAGCAGCAGCATTTGCTCAGATCTCCATATGGTTAATGGAGGCAGAGCAAGGATTTACAGGACAACACAAGCACAAAAGATTTTTAATCAGAGAAAAGATGCATCAAACCACAGCAATGTTTGTGGTATTGCTGCAGATGTGCTCACCTCGTACAATCTCAACAGCACCAATTTGAAAAGCTACCGTTTTGAGCCTCAGAAAAACAAGACAGTTGAATGAAACAGTTGTTGGTGAAGACTAACAAAAATAACATCTTTTATAAACGAAAATCTCTTAAATCGATATTAGAAGGAATCGCTGAACTCAGAAGTTTCTTTCCTCTCTGCGCTGACTCTCTTCAGATTGGTCTATTTAATGTCAATGGGTGAAGAGTCTGCTGTCCTCTACTGGGCAGTCAGACCCAGGGTATTTCAGAAATTTCTGTAATGTTGCAGTTTCATGTGGACGCAGTTTCTTTTCAATCAGTGCTTGTGTGTGCGCGAAAAAAAGGTGTGGATGAGACCTGACTATTCCAATATGCGGCACGTTTTAACATAGTGAGCATGTAGCACATGATTGCGACTGAATAGCATCTGATCTTTTAACGCAATGAAAATTAGTAAAAAAATGGCAGCTAAAGTTACAGGTAAAGCAGCACTCTATAAAACTTTGGATGCGCAATATGTTTAAATCAATTGAAAAATGTAGGTGTGACTAAATATTTACAAGGCACCTTACCAATTTATTTAACCACAAGTTCATGTCGAACTACTTGTTACAATTGACAGTTGAAGGAGCATGAGAAGCTAATGTAACAGTGTGATCTGACATTCACATCGTGTCCTGATTTAAGTCAGAGTCAAAGTTTAGCTCCATGTTTTGTTCATACAACAACCAGATCGGACTAGTTTGTACAGAACTGGGCTAAGACCAATCATTTTGGCGAACTCGTCATTTAGTGCACACTAGGATTTGAGTGGCTACGTTCATATTTAACTGAATGATGTGCACCAACAACGCAATCACTTTAAGGATGTTTTTCAAATGTCATGCCAAGTTTGATTTAAACCGATCTTAATGTACAAGCAAAGCAACAATAGAAAAGTCCAAATTTGCATGTTAATATTCACAAACATCAGAACACCAACTTCTTATGACAAGACAGAAATAAACAAAATATGTTCTTAAAATATGGGTAGAGGTCACTTTGGCTTGCTCTTTGAGGGTCATGAAATTATCTGAAACAGGTCACTTATGTTCAGATATAACCAGACATGTTCATCCTGAAAAATGATTTAAGAATGAATGAATTCTGAACAGCATTGGGGTAAGTGATTGACTATTTCAATTCTTAGAGTGGAGCATAACTTTAAGCAAGGTTCACCAAATCCGGCATATTACTAGCTTAGACAGATTAACTTAAATCATGTTTCAATGACAAACAGGTGTGTTTCATGATGAGTGAAACAAAATTGTGCAGGTCTCCGGATTTGCAGAACCAAGTCTTTAAGAGTCATATGGGCATCAACTGAAGGCCTTTGTTTCAAGCCTGCCAGAGGCACCTAATGAGAAAGTAAAGGTGATTCACATCAACTTGGAAGTTGAAATGTGCAAGTTGATTGATGTACTTGAAACTGTGGATCTAATCACAACTGAAAGGATGAGCATTGTTTATCTGGACCTTGAAACAAACCACTACACATTAATTTTTTTTTTTTTAAATCAGGCAAAATTCTTTTCAGCACTGATTCTTCTTGCACAAGATACTCTGCAAGCACTACTGCATAAGCTGTGAAAATGCAATTATAGCACAGTTCTTTCAAGAGAAAGACTGGAATTTGATCTGGAACGTACCTGAATGTTTGTGCTCAGCTTCTGGAAAATCTCAGATTTGATCCTTGAACCCACGGCTCAGCATTTCATCAGCTTCATCAAGAACAAAAATCTTGATCCACTTGGGAGCTGTGAAGATAAAACAGATATAAAACCCCTACTTGCAGATACATGTTGTGTGGCAATTAAATGTATGATCAGTTTAGTAGTGAATGTCTTTCATAGAAAGTCAGTCCCGAAAGATGGTACCATCACATCATACTTCCTCTCCTCCAATTACAGCGCAGAAAGAGGACTTACACAGGCATCTCCTGTTGTGCTAGCCAAACACACGGCCTGGTGTGCCAACAACAATATGGGGCGCCTCTGCATTTCATTCCGCACATTGGTGCCGACGATGGATGCATGACAAGAAGCTCCCATGTAGTCACCTAAGGCCAAGATGACCTTCTGAATCTATAAAGAAGACAGGATTTGATTTAGACAGTTTACACTTGCTTTGCAGGACCAACTAGTTTCTTAAAGAAATAAACCAAAGTTTTGCTGATGTAAAAATATGTAAATGTATTGGAAACACGAAAAAAATAAATACATAAAATGTCCCAGATGGTTTCCATCAGTGATACTCAGGGAAAACTGTTTGAGTTTATGTAACAGTTTGAGGTTCATTTCTGTAATCTCAAGTCTTGATGAGATTTTTACTTTCCTTGTTATTATAGACTTTTCTGAGCATTAATAACATTATAATAACACATTTTTGCCAGATTTTGACATCCCAAAAAATTATACAAAGAACATTTTATGACAAAGATAAAAAATATGACATGAATACCCGGCAAACTGCTCTAATTGCAGATCATTATAGGGGTTAAAGGGTTAAACAATACAAATATTACATGATGAACCCCACTTTTATCCCATATCAGCTCTCCATACCACTTCAGACATGTCTTGCGACTGTTCTCTTTAGTTCAAGCTACATGCAAAATATTGCCAAATAGGGGCATGTACTCCTTTTTTTACCAACTAAAATCCTTAATACCATTATAATGGCAGACCACTCTGCCATGCCAGAGTGATAGACAGATGGTAATTTCTGTGTAGCTTTTATACATTTTATATTTTTCTTATTGGTAAAATAAAATCGTTTCAGCCCTATTCTCATGACAGAAATATTGCTCAGTGCATAGACAGCACACGATGGAGCACACAACTATGTATGATTTGACAAGAAATGGGTTCGTGTGCAGCCTTCCACTAAGGACAACCCGTAGGCTTCACGCACAATACTTTAAATACCGCTAAAGGCACATTGATGCAAAGTACTAATGAAAAATACTCAACAAGAATTGGTTATAATTGTTGATGTAGTTGCTAGTTTAGTATTGTTTACAATATAGTGTTACCGGAGTCTTCAGATATTAATGAAAAAATAAATAATATATTTAGTGTTACTTCCTTGGAGTGACTTGTTTGATTGCATTGATTGAAAGACAATTTTTTAAAGAAATGTGCATTTACGTAAAAAGTTAGTGAAAAAATTGTCACAAGAAACCATTGGTCTCCGGTCATCTCCATCTAACAAAATTTGGCCCTCTTTGCAAAATGTTGAGAATCTTGAATATCACTAACCTACACCAAACACAAATAAGTGATTCATTTCTTTTTTTGGCTGAGAAAATAAAAGTCAACCATATAATCAGCCCCCCCGGTGGAAAATACGACAAGGACTGACCACATCTACTAACTATAACCACTCACCTCAATGATCCCCTCCGGATCCATTCCCTCTGGCCACCCATTGTTTCGATCTCTTGAGCTAAAAAAAAAAGAAAAGAAAAAAAGAGGTAGTGGTTTAGGGTGTTACCAGACCCTAACAGGGCTACCAGCCAGCTAAAAGTTATAAAAGTGACTCCCAACTAAGATATCCATTAAGTTATGTTATCACTACATGTGGATCGGTTACAAACTCAAGAATAAGTAATGTCACACGTTAGAATAGAAGACTAACTATGAAAGATGAAGAACTAGGATAGCCTTAACCCAGGGTTCGGCAACCCACATCTCTGGAAGGCTCTTTAGCGCTTCCCTAGTGGCTCCCTGGAGCTATTTCACAAATGTTTGAAGATGGGGTAGGTGTGTGTGTGTATATATATATATATATATATATATATATATATACAGGAGGACAAACATTCTTAACGTTTTCCATTTCTGTAACAGTGTGTAGAATAAATATTTAATTTCAACATTTTTGCGTCACAGCCTGCGACACACGTTTCTACCAGCGGGGGCATAAACAAACCAGCGGCTGTGTGATGGGCGATGGATGCCAAAGGGAAAAAAAGACAAAAAAATAACTGAGAACAGAGGATTCAACGCTTCTTGAACCGAATCATTTGCATTCGTTGCCAATGCAGAAGGATTGCCTGAATGTTTGCTCTGTAGTGGGAAGTTGTCAAATAAGAAGAGTAACGTGGAAAGACATTTCCACGGAAGGCATGCACGTATTTAGTAACAAAGTGGCTGTTTTAATAAAGTGATTTCTTATTTTTATCAGTATATATGTGACATGACACTTAGGGACATTATCAAATCAAACCGACTGTATTAATTTTATTTACTTTATATCTTTAAAAGGCTACCGTTTTATAAATGCAGGCTGCGTTTTATTGCACTGTTTGTTGCCCAGGTAAGGGGCGCGTTATTCACGCTCCATTTTGATTTTTTTAATCCTCAAAATAAAATTGACATCAAAAATCTGATTTCTTTATGGCATTGCTTTAATGTCATCAAAGAAATTAAACATAACGCCTTAATATTGTAACTAAGTTAAACTTATGGTGGCATCGTACAACCGAGTAGTCACATGGCGCGCCATTCTCAACAGAAAAACAAAAAATTTTATCAGGAAGGCTCATTATGTATTTGTAGCCAACTTAGTAATTTTTTTATAGGAGGCTAATATAGTACGTATAATACGTCTTGCCTTCACTATAAGGTTTATACAAGGCTTTTAATTTTTGGCGGCTCCAGATATTTGTTTTATTTTTTTGTCTAATATGGCTATTTTAACATTTTGGGTTGCCGACCTCTGCCTTAACCCTGTACAAAGTTACAAACTAAAGGCCCCGACCAACGAGTTAACTTACACGATAAACGTTAACTCCAAATTAACCATATAAACCTACACATTGTTTTGCCGCTTACAAACGAGTTGCAATTATGATTGAACGATTCCGCACATGAAATATCTTACATATATATATATGCTATTTAATTACATGTGGGATCAAACGGAACATTTAGAAGACAGTCGCTTGCTGGACGGCCTAACGTTAACGTTACTCCACATGTGCTAACAATTAGGTAGAACAGCTAACCTTAAACAATAACGTTCTTGACCCAAACAGAGAATCTCTAACCGTAAACGACAGATATAACGTTACATTCATTCGTGTAAAATACGTGGGATACAATTAAGCTTCTCAGAGAGATAGTTTACCTGTGACAAATGGCAGACCCAGTCGACATGTCCACACTCCACTCGTGCGTTCTTTCAAAAGGACAATATATGACGCGCTTGCCAATTTATCTAACCGGAACTCGTTTCTCTTCCGTATAACCCACAGTCAATGGTTCAGCCTCTACAAACTCTAACAGAGAAGCCACTGGTCCACTAATTACAATAACGGTAGGTGATTGAAGTCGACTAGCAAGTTCCTTGGTATTTGGACTATTTTATTAAAGTTATGTCGATGTTTGGGGGAAACTAAATCAAGTAGCGGAAGGATATTGCGCCATTCAGAGTATGTAGTTGGGTCGCTACGGGGTCTCCCCGCGTTTCTGGCAAGGGGCAACCTCCTATGGAGTATGCATACTTCGGCAAAACGTGAAAAAAAAACATCACTGACTACAAACAATTCAACTAGTTATCAAAAATTACGTTGTTTTAAAATAAGCAACAACATTTATTAATTTCAATTTAAGTTTCGCTAATCAGTTTTGATTGCGCTCTCAAAAATGGCCTTTCCGTTTTCTATGTTGTCGTTTGCTATTCTGAAATTTACGTTCCGCGTTAGTCGGTCACTCCGACTTATCGACTTATGCCGGTGACTACTATGGGAAGTTCCGCCAACAGCGCTCTACTCGATCCATAGTCTTTTTCGAATCGTGCTGATTGTCACGTGACCACGTTGCCGCGCATAAAAGCCACTATTGCCAACTCTTCAGTAAGAAAAGTCATTATAGGTTCACTCTGGTGATGGACGGAAAGGTGCACCCATATAAGGACTCTGATTGTTTTCACTTCAGAATGGTTAGCACCCACCTAGCTAGCACAAAGCTCTTACGGTGATGCCTTTTTTAACTAAGCAAAGAGTTTGTAAGGAAAATAAAGGGCAAACATTTGCAATTTTATAACTGCTAGAGTACACAAATGAAAGTGTAAGAGTGGACATAAAATCCTGAAATGTTTTAAAAGATTCGAAATGTTTTAATAAAACAAAACTTGACTTAAATAGATTAAAAAACAAGAAAGTAGATTACCAAAATGACAAAATAGTTTTAAGTTAAACTAAAAAAACATTTTGCGCAATTTATCTGACATTGTAAAAGTTTCATTAAACGTGCACAATGACTTGTCTCAGTTAAATATGTATTCAGCAAGGAATAAAAGTAAAACTGAGTTTGCTTAAGTCCGTCAGTAACGGCATACCTTTGCTTGAACAGTAGAATGTACAGAATAGAGTCTTTGGTTGGAAGACGAGCTGCAATCTAAGGAGTTTATACTTTGAAGAAGAGTAATAAATTACCTTTAAATAATATAGGTAATAACAAATGCAAAAGGGTTTAAGGGTTTTTTACATTAGTAGGCCAGTAATGATAATTATATTGTATTAGAAAAGAATAGGTGGTTTAAATGTGTGTATTAGAATAGTGAGGAGAAGATCAAGCCAGAAACTAAAGTCTCTTTGGGAAAAAGCTCTGCAAGCTTGACTCCCTGATTATAGATAACATTGATGCAGTTTCAGGTGTGAGCATCTGCTCGTTAGTAAAGCCAGAAAGTTGTGTTATGAACAGATAAGAAGGGATCTGAAAGTGCTGTTGAAGGTCAGAGTGGGGGTGTCTAGAGCGGTGGGTCTCTCTCTCTCTCTCCTCTCTCTCCTCTCTCCTCTCTCTCTCATCTTCTCTCTCTCTCTCTCTCTCTCTCTCTCTCTCTCCTCTCTCTCTCTCTCTCTCTCTTCTCTCGCTCTCTCTCTCTCCCTCTCCCTCCCTCCCCCCTCCCTCCCCCTCTCTCTCTTCCAAGAGGATGGGTCTTGGAAATCGAAATCGGCTCATGAGCCAATCATCATCATGAGCAAGGAAATCTTCACGGTCTCTGGAAACACGCTCCCTCCGTAGAGCGTCATTAGCAAGGTCTTCTAACAGCGCCAGAGCATCCTTTATGATGATATGTTTTATACGCACATACCTTTTTATAGCCCATTCATTAAAACAAATGAGTAAATTCGAAGTATTTGCTCCTGGTTAAGAATGCTAATAATGATAATTCAGGTTGATACAATTTGATTTATTGGGTGATGTAATAGGATAATTTAGAAGTTTTTCATTTTAAATAGCTATTGCTATTTAGGACAGTTGGTGTCGCCAAAACACATACTCTTCTAAAAGAGTGCGTACGCACGGTCAAGAGCATCCGTACGGTGCGCACTTATTTACGCCAAGTTTATTCTTTATAAATACCGATATGTGCGTGGAAAAATGCGTACGCATATTTCTATGCCTATTTTGTGCAAACGCAACATTTATACATCAGGCCCCTGATCATTTTGAACACACAAGGATCCCTCGGATCCACACATGTTTGAGCATCATAGCAAATAGTTCTGCTCAAATTTATCGGTTAGTACAACGCAATGTTTTAAGCAAATTTTGCATACAAATTGAAGGTATTTTTACCATCAAAGCTCTGTTTACCTAATTATAAAATCTGAAGTTAATTTTGATTGAAATGTTTAGTTCTTTAACTTTAAAATACTAAGTCCCTTATCAGTTCATTTACAATTAGCTATACATTACAAGAGGAGAAAGAAATAACAACTAGAGAGTATTAACATGAAACCTTTATTAATACAAAAACAGTTCCTAAAACATTTTAGCTCTTTTCAGCTTCAATAAAAACATCTGTGTTACTTGCTTTAAATGGTTTGCAATGATGCTAGATTAGTTTAGATGTATCAAAACAGTTAGATGCGTAATAAAAAAAAACTATAGTCACTCTAACAAATAAGAATCAATAGTTTTAGTTCGAAGTGCCGTATGTTGTGTGTTTGAGTGGAATTTAGGGTTGTAAACATTTTGGTGTGTATGAAAATGTTTGCAATGGTTTGAGTGAGTGCGTGCCTTGTTGAACCACTAAACAGTCACTTGACACAAAAATGCCAATAGAACAACTTAAACTTTCTGTAACAAGTAACATTATCCATTAACATGCTTTTGTTTGTCAAAATATTGTAAAGCTGTACGCCTGTGTGTGTATTAAAGTGTAATGTACAGCTGACTGCAATTTTTATATTGTTGTGTATGTATATGTGTAAGTGTACAGTAAGTAATGGGCGTGTTTGTATTGTATGATTATGGCTGATCATGCGTGAGTTGTGCCAAGCTCTATGTTTCGTAGCATTTGTAAATGTCAAGAAGACTACATGTTTGACACAGCATCTTGTTCTTCAAAGTCAGCATCTTGGGAGATAGTTTGGCACTGTCTAGTTCAAGCAGGATTTTCTGAAAAAAATTAAAAAGTATACCTCAGTGTCTTCTTGGTCCATTTACTAATTTTTGTCCTGAAACAAAATAATAACACAAAATATTTATTGTGAATAAATTCTTCATAAATAGAATAAAGGTCAGACAACGGCAAGCAAAAACCTTAAGAAGCCTTAAGGACAAGAAGAAAAAACGTAGCAATACCGTAGCTTCTCACACTTTTGATGGCAAACTAAGTCACTGGTTCCCTTAAAACTTGCAGCAAATTTTATTTGATGGATGAACACAAATTTAACTACACTCACTCAGCAGGTAATTTGCAATCAGACTCGCTGGGTTTTCAGACAGGTATACGATAAGACAGCGTATCGCAACCTCCCTGCGAACATCCACACTGTGATCCTGAGTGCAAATAGAATACAAATACTATTCATTAATGTTAGTGAAAGTCTAAGATTTAATGTGTTCAACGATAGTGAATATTTAAAAAAAAATTTGTTTACAAATCAAAGAAAAGTTATATTAAACCTGAATAATAGTAATATAACAATTACAATAAAAAGTCAGGAAATAAATATTCGAATATGAAAATGTGATGAAGAAGAAGGGACTTTTAACACCGGAGTGGTGTGGAAAACTTGAGTGGAAGCCCTTCTGAGTTAACGCGTCAACTTTATAAAAGGTGCTATTAACCTCTGAATTTACTAAACGAATGCAGATTCGTATATGACAAAATGAATAAAGAAAATGCAAGTATAAAGTGAGTTCAAAATTGTTTCTTTATTTTAACCCAGAAAGTACAAATATTTTGTGTCGGCATTAAACTGGCGTTGAATAACAGATAAAAGTATGCTACTCGATTAAGATATTTTACTGCTTGAATTCAAATGAAAAGTAATTTTTAAAAAGTAACTGTGAACACTAGACCAAAATATTACATGCACAGGAAGCATTGTTGTTTCGTTCACTTACATGAATCAAAATTAAATTCATTCATCTTCATGTCGGCTTTCTTCCCTTTCGGGGTCTCCACAGCAGAATGAACCGTCAACTCTCTGGCATATGTTTTACGCAGCGGATGCCCTTCCCTGCCGCAACCCATCACTGGGAAACATTCACACACACTCATTCACATGTTAACACTATGGACAATCATTCTTACTCAATTCTCTTATTCCACATGTCTCTGGACTTGTGGGGAAACCGGAGCACCCGGAGAAAACCCACACGATCACGGGGAGAACATGAGAACTCCACACAGAAACTGTTAATATCTGAACTAGAAGTTAGATGTGATGAGATGGTGAAGATGAACTCATGTTAGAAAATAAAAGTATAGACATGCAAAGTTACAATTTGAGTCAACATAAGTTAATATGCTAACAGTGATTTACAGGACGAACTCATTTTGTTTATAAAAACATAAAGAGTCTGAAAAAATAATAATAAAAAGACTTAAGAATGAATATTGAGACGTTCATTGTTTTGAGAAAAAAAATAGTTAGTTAGTAAGATATGTTGATTAATATCAAACAGCTAGGAAGAAAAGTGTGTACAACTCATGTTGTACCAGATGTATGTTGTTTAAACATGCAAATTCACATCTCTTATTCATCATGTTTTTTTCTACTTGACAGGACCATCCACATTTGTGTCTCTTTGTATTAGAGCAGTTAAAATGTTGTGCTTTTGGTAAAATTCTTTCATACTGGTTGGTTTTAAGAAATCTATACCAATCTCTTTATTGTAACTGCTGGAAAACAAGATGAACACTTTTGTACAGACATAATACAAAAACATTTACATGATGAATAGGACATGTGGCTTTTCATGGTAAAACAACATACATCTGGTATAACATAAGGTGTATTTACGTTTGTTGCCAGCTATTTTGACAATAATATCTTTATGTTGAGTTATTTTCAGAGGTCAGAAATTCTATAGTGCTATACAAAAATCAAAGATGCTCTGAACTGATTGCTGAAATGCAGTTGAGAGATTCGGTTGAGAGACCGTATTGTGCTGCATTTACAGAGGTTTTTAATGTTTTGTTTCGTTTTCAAGGTGTTTTTTCCTCATCAACCCTGAAAAGGGCACAAAGGTAGGGTAAAGAAGAACCAAAAACAACTTTACCCTAGAGTCTTTAGCCTAATCTCTGAGCTTTCGGATTATGAGTCATTCTTCATTACAATAGTTAAGACCACACTGTCATGTAAGTTTTCATTGAATTTTGTTAGGTTTGATGCTGTGTAACAGCGTTTTTTTTATTAATATAGTAGTTTTCTGTCTGCTTTAAGAAATAAATGTTTTAAACATATTAAACAAACCTATACAAATTATACCACTTAGAGCTGTAAAAATATGCTAAAGAACCGTAAGTATTACAACATAAACCTTTATACTAGACAGTTGTGAACTGTAAAAAAAATAGTAATGAACCAAAATGGTTCCAACACAAACCTTTTAAATAGACAGTTATGAATCGTAAAAATATGGTGATGAATGAAAATTATTACAATTTAAACCTTCAAATGATATTGTTGTTTATCATAACAGGTATTTTTCACAGTTAAAATCTGTTATAAAATATTTTAAAAAATAAATCTGTTAAATTTTGAGTACAGCATATGCAATCCCGTTAAACCAATAACAGTGCATCTGTATTTTTCAATAAAGTTCTGGCAACCCCAGCTGCCAGTATTTTACCATAAATTGTACAGTTTATTTTTTACCGATTAAAGACATTGAAAGAAACTGAAAACACCAACATTTATTTGGGTGTATTAAAAAATCGTGCATGGCTCCTTTAAGAGTTGTTCTAGAAGGTACGAGCTAGCGCATAAGCTCCGCCCCTGTGAGAGCGCGAAGCGGAGAGAAACCTCGAGAGCATCAGATAATAGAGCGTTTGATTTATTTGAAAGGAATTGCAAAATAATTTTTTGTTCTTGACACTTTTTTGTGAATAATTATTGCAAAAAAACTCTTTTGTCGACGATGCATATACTTGATGTTAAATAATGTTGTGTTTTGATGCTATTAATGTCAAAATAAATTAGATTTGACTGAAAATTGTTTATGTTAAAGATTGATGAGACTTATTATGGATTAATTTAGTTGAAGCCTTAAATCTACCCATTTGTAGATTTAATGAGTTAAATACTTATATATTTTAGTAAACACAATGTAAGTTGTTTGTACAAATTTTCTCATCCTTTAAGGAAAGTGTGTTCATTTTATATTATTTGAGACACTGGATGTGATTTAAGAACATTTTGTGGGATTACATTGTTAAAGCATTGTAACAGGTTATATAATGCAATAGTATACCAGTACATGCAAGTTTTTTTTAGAAATTATGATTTCTAAATGATTTTAGAAATGATCACAGACAGTGTGTTTATGTTTAACATGTTCTAATAAAACTTGTTTATATATGCAGGTTGGGTTTTTTTCTGTTGTTATAATTTGTGGAGTGAAATCTTGGAATTGGATTTGTTCAGTCTTCCGATGGCGAGCCTTCTTCAAGAAAGAACCTGAAACAAACTAAACCTACACACAATCTTCCAGGACACTGGTAGGATTGAACATTTAGATTTATTGGAAGACTGAATCGTCTTGTTTTCACAACAAGAGGAGTTACGGATCTAAGGACTACTGTGTGTAAGACAGAAAAAGTGGACTTGAGTTGTAAAAGAGTGAATAAGAAGCTGGTTTCAGCCTCGTTTGAAAAAGAACTTATTACCTTAATGAAGTTATTTTGTTTAATTTCCTTATAGTAAAGCCGACCATTTTTTCATTCTTTGTATATTCTTATCTTCATTTGACATTGCACCCCATCTCCTAATCTGAATGTAGAGATTCTGGTCCAAGTTAGAACATTTGCTTTAATTAGTGTATTTCCCAAACATAAAAGCTAAGACAAGTGTTACAAAAGGTAAAAGAACCACTGATTATCCTCAAGCCTTGAACATATCAATATCTTTTACTTTTTATTACTTTTGCTGTACCTCTTTTCCTCTCTAGTTATTTTACATTAGGTTGTTTGTTTGTTTTTTATTTTCCTAATGTCATATAAGCCTTCTGTATAATAATGTATTGACGTTGTAATTTATAAATGCATATGTATGTTTCATCTAGTTCATGCAATAAAAAAAGAAAGAAAAAAAGTGTAAACGCTAGCGGAGTTTCTCCTGCTTCCGGCGCGACGCGGGTCTGGACCAAAATACGACCTCAGAGCACCCTCGTCTAGCCTTCATGACGTCACGAGAGTGTGGACTCGAGTGAAGTCCACAAGTCCAGAGTGTTCCATTTGGGACGGGGCCGAAGTATGGAAAAAAGGAAAAAAATATGTATGGAAAAAATGTGGTTCGTCTAGATGTACCATGTTTAGGAAAAAATATCCAAAACACACATGTTTGTTCAGTTACAGAACCAATAGTAAGACAGATGAACAAAAAAAGTTGTCTGTCTCTGACGCTGGCCGACTGCAGTACAAATGCTACTGCGCAAAAGCGGAAGTACCTACAGGTCAGAAATCGGAAGAAGTCTGGAAATCACAAACATGGTAAATGTTATAAAGATCTGTTAAGTTAATATACAATTTCGCTGTACATTCCCAATATGCTCGCAAATCGTTAGTAAAACTTCGGTGTAACAATAGGCGAATGCCTTTTGTACTGTGGCCGTTTCAGTAGTGTATCGTAAGCCGTTAATATATTACATTATGAGTTGTGTTACGTTATTTAAAGTTTACTCATCACTTAAGTTAATTCACTCAGAGCATGTTCAGTTAGCTTCGATGCTTCAACCACAACAACGCTCCTTATAATCTGTTACAATCACTATTAGAGAAGAAAAGGCTAAACTGAACCTGTAAAGTTAGAGCGACGTTAGACAAGCAGACTAATAGTGCTCGTGTGACTTGGATACTTGTTTGCTAAGTGAGGCGATTTAACTTGTAGAAATAAACAAAATAAAGCGTATGTGTGCAAAAAACAACAACCTGAGTCTTAAAAATGTATTGGAGTATATTAGAGGGAAGGTAGGGTTGAGGCTAGAGGGGGGAATAGGGCTGGTAAAGTTAGGGTTTTCATAATAATTTTAAGAATAATTACTGCAGTATAATGGCTTGTGTAGATTATGTGTTATGATAATGATAACTATAATGAGTAGATTAGTGTTAACCCAGGATCGAATGGTTTCACAAAATGCTGCTATTCACAAAGAGGTGACAGTGACACTCATTATTGTAATGAGGTGAAGAAACTAAATGCATGGATGTTGCAAAATACACAACGCTATATTATGCAAGAGAGAAACTTTTTGCTTTGTGAAACATTAATAATACTGCTTCAATCCAACCATGTAGTATTTAAGTATTTAAAATATGAAAAAACTCAGTTGAAGGCGTCCATCATGCCACTGTTTGCTTTTCTTGTCGTAAGCAGTCCACAATGTTTTGCACACAATTTGAAACCATCGTTTTTCCACACGTTCTTAATGGCTCCTGTTTTCTGAAGAAGCTCTTCTGTGTCTGAAATGTCTTGAAATATTATACAGTGTTACCACTGCTCTCTAATGACAGATGCAGGGGGATAAGGAGAAGGAAGGAGGTGACAGAGAGGCTAGAGGGTGAGGAAATGTGGTGGTGAAGGGAGGTAGAGAGTGAGCGAGAACTCCACCGATCTGGTTACTACTTCCTGTCCGTAGCAACTGTATATAATGTGAGGAAGGGTGAGATTTTCGACTTATATTTAACTGTCTTGAACACTGTAGCTTTTATTAAACCCACATATTTATAAAATATTTCTTTACCCTCTGCCCTTTCTTTTCGGAACTTTTGAGCAGCCAAATTTCTGTTTGTTTTTGGTCAAAGAAAGAGAGTCACTTCAGTATTTATCTCCTTATAAATTTACTCTGTTTAGAAAGCCATCTAGCTGAGACTTGAGTCTACAAGCTCCTCGTGGAAGGCCAGCAGTGACCTACAATATCAGTTATTTGAGTACATCATAATAAGTTATGTGTAACAGTTAATCAGCTGCTGTTGCTCTCTTGTATTTCTAGAACAAGCTGAAATCCTCTCAGAAGGATAAAATTCGCCAGTTCATGCTCTTCACCCAGTCCAATGACAAAACGGCACTCAACTGTTTGTCTCAGAATGAATGGAAACTAGATGTGGCTACAGACAACTTTTTCCAGAACCCAGACTTTTATGCACAGAACCAAAAGGGAATTCTTGACCGCAAAAAACTAGAACTGCTCTATAATCGCTACAGAGGTAAGAACAAAGTTTGGTTGAAAGAATTATGAACATTCAAGGTCCAGCCTATATTTAAATGTCTATTTGACATGAAATAAACAATTTTAAAAGTTATATAAAGGGATTGACAAGTTTTCTCGAGATCTGCATTTGATGTTGGCGACTCTTAGACTGTTTATGAAATTTGTGTCTGTAGTATTCACCCATGGTACTACCCACACGCCAGTCTTTTAGTAAGGTTTAATTAATAAGGTTATTTATATTGGTTACTGTTGAAATCATGAATGAGCTAAATTTGGTGTCAGTAGAGGGTTTAAAAGTGAAACTATGCAGTAATGCTTTTGTGCCTGACTCAGCAGATGCTTCCTTGGCTCCTCAGCAATCATTGAATGAGGGTGCAAGTTAATTATGACAAACAGCTTTGTAGCTTGTTGCTCATCTTGCACAGATTAAAAAGAGGTCTATTTTGTTTATTAAGACCAAGTTAGCTCCTAACTGCGCTGTTAGCAGACTTGCACATGAAAGGAGGGAATTTAAGAGTATCTAAGTAAAAATACGGTAAACAATCAGTTTGTTTGATTTTTATCACCAGTTGTTTGGTGTTTGCTCCAATGACTGTAAAAGATATCAAAGACAGACAGAAAAAGAAAGAATGCACAGAAGGGATTTAAAGCAAAAGCGATGTGATCGTTTTCCCAGCTCCACCTGTAATTTCCTGCTCATTATTCCCGTTTATAAGAGGTAACTTTATTAAAATGCAACTGGGCAGATTAGACCTTCGATGCCAGACCTACTCACGAGCACTATTGTATGGGGAGTAGTAGGGATGGGGAGTTTATGGTACATAATGCCTTTGTTTTTCTTCTGAGGTCTCCGTTAAACAACAACGTTTATGATAAAAAAAGTTTGCTTTCTCTTTTGAGCGCCATGCCGATCGTGTGAGACCCTTTCGGTTTGCAACTAGTGTTTTAACGATTAATCTTTCCTCTTTTTTTCTTATTTCCTACTCTATGGCAAATAATCATTATAACCCCCTGCACAGAAGAGTGGCACAGTTGTTTTGGGATGAAGCCTATTGTGATTCTTGAAATAATCCTACCTCACACTGAACTCACTTGGCTACAAGAGAAGAAGAGATTTCTTTATTACTTTGGTCAACTGAGCCGCACTTGTCATTTTTTTTCGTGCCACATCTGGGAGAATTGAGGTGGAGAGCAGATGCAAAGTGCATCTCAGAGAGAGAAGAGCAACATCTACAATATGAAGCACCTACTTTTATTTGTGGTAAAATATTATAATGTAATGTGTAATAATAATGAAAATATCATACACTTGAAAGACATTATATTTGCAATAATTATTTAAACAAAGCAAATACTAGCCTTGATTGATTGTGACAGAATTTATTGCACAAGTGATAACGTTGCTGTTTTGTTAACGTTAAAGTATGCTTGCATTGTATATATTTGACAGATCCTCAAGACGACAACAAGATTGGAGTAGACGGGATTCAGCAGTTCTGTGACGATCTCGGGTTGGACCCAGCCAGCATCAGTGTGCTGCTTATTGCATGGAAGTTTCGCGCAGCAACACAGTGCGAGTTCTCCAAGCAGGAGTTCCTGGAGGGAATGGCCGAGCAAGGGTTACTGTTGTTTCTCTCACCACGCCCAGTTAGTCGTTGGCTTAGTTTTCTGGCTAACAGTAGGTTAACTCTGCTTGCCTCATATTCAGGTGTGACAGCCTAGAGAAGCTCAAAGGTCAGCTTCCTAGGATGGAGCAGGAACTAAAGGACCAAGGCAGATTTAGGGACTTCTATCAGTTCACATTTAACTTTGCAAAGAATCCAGGACAGAAAGGCTTGGGTATGCAATGCTCTTAACCATCTTTTTTTTTCACTTTTCCACTATGATATATACAAGTTTCTTTTTTCCCCCTCTAGACCTAGAGATGGCAATTGCGTACTGGAATTTAATATTGGCTGGGCGATTTAAATTTCTTGATCTATGGAACAAGTTTTTATTGGTAAGTATGGCTCTGCCCATGGCTGGAGATACTAGGGATCTAGATTTCCTTGTGTAATTAGGACATTGCTAGTTGTCCTGTTTTTGTGGTTTTTGATTATGATTCCCCCCCCCCCCCCCCCCTTTTTTTTTTTTTTTTACTGGGAAGCAAAAACTCTGTTTAGTTATTAAAATGTACCCGGATATTGTCCATTCTCAAATCATTAGTAGTCGTAAGTAGCCATGCAGAATTTTTTTTTCTTTCTTTTATTGACTTTAAAACAATGTATTTTTGTTGTGATTTAGAAAAGATAGTTGCACAAAAATCCAGATCTTTGATGATTGGGCTGTATGGTGCTGAGGTGGTTAGCACATATCTCTATTAGCCAAGACCCCTTTGTGAGGTCACATGCACCATCTGCATCCACCTGTGGGGGAGTTAATGTTCTCCTCATGTGTATAGTTTTTGTTTTCATCTGCTGCTTACTAGTTTTTGTTTTCCTACATAAATCCTTTGTTATTTTGTTAACATAATACATGCAAATAGGTGAGTTTACTCTACATTGTTCAGAGTTTGGGCCCTTAAAATATGTTTATGATTAAGACCAATTCCTATTCATTTTCACTTGGCGCTTGAAATATAATTAAACATAATAAATTTTAGTCACGCCATCCATAGCTTGTTTCAATAATTTAATAGTAATTGAATAACTTGTAGGTTTAAAAAATGTATTTATTGTTTTTTTTTTGTCTATACAGAAAACTGGTCTAAAATCTACTAGAACATGCTAATGAGAAATATGTTGTTGGTGACTAAATATGATTTTAAAAATAGGGTTTTCTGTTTTGTTAAAAATGTCATTGAAATTTTTGATTATTTTTAATCTGAGGAAGTGTGGGTGTGAGTGTTTAATAAACAGATTGGTTTGAAAGCCCCTTCACACATCACTTTTCATTCCTAAGACAACTATCCTGTTTATACGGAGTGGAAGTATCCTTTGCATTAGAAGTATCCTTTACAGTTTATCCATTAGACGGTTACAAAAGCATACCTGTCAAGGTTTACAAATAAGAGAATTTATATTGTCCTCTGCCATTTGCCCAATATGTGAAAATCCTCCTGCTGTCACAGGTTTAAAATCAATAAATAAATGTAAGTAAAATTAAAGTATTTGTGAACAGTATTTGGATGATGTTTACTTAAATGAACCATTCCCATTGAAGGATCTCTTTGCTTTAAAACTTTTCTTAAATGGCAAAATTAAAAAAATTTATAAAGGCTATAGAAGAATATGTATGTACATTTTCAGATGAAAAGTATTTAATCGTTTAATTTTAGTCAATCATCAAATAAGGTATTAAATCTTATCTGTAGTCTATTTCAACTTTTCACAAATTATAAAAATGATGTCATACTCAGTCAGGCGACATTATTCTTTTCCTGTTTATATTAAAAAGTTTATTCTAGCTGTGGAGATTTTTCCGAGACCACTGGCTTAGGGGAGAGACGAACAAATAAAACAAGATTTTATTTACTATTTAGACCGTTTTGCAGCTAAATGTTTTGTGTTGCAAATTAATTTATAAAAATGTACACAACAATGTGAAGAGGAATAACTTGCATAAATAATCCACTTTTTATACACTGCATAAATTCAAGTTCAAATAAATTTGCTATAAATTAGTGCCACCTCACTGTAAACATCCATGGGTGATTAAATATGATTAGCTTGGGTTTGATTGGTCATCTTGCTGTCAACTACACTTTTTTTCTATCTTTCTCTGTTGTTCCCCTGCAGAAACAAACAATTTACCTAGTCCTTGTCAGTGTGTTGTAGTGTTTCTTAAAGTGCTCATAAACTGTTCAAATATAGAGGTACAGCTTAATGGATAGTATTATAATATTTTTGGCCAAAATGGGAGTCTTGATGGCTATGACAAGTACTCAATAGTTTCAGCTCTGCTTAGCTTTAGCTGGAAACCAGTGAAATTTAATAGTGATTGCATGTAAAATTATATCCAGTCAAACATGGAGATAGTTTGAAGATGTTTGTCAGTCATTTTGCTGCCTTTGTTGCTGTGCTTGCAATAACAGAATCTGTGGACTTTGAAGAATGGGTTGTTTCATGTAGTCATAAAGCTTGCATGGCATCAAAAATAACTTATGATAAAGTGCTCATTTAGTTTAAGGGATCTGGACCATTTTGCAAATGAAGCATGGTTGCAAATGTCAGTTGAGGGCAGAAGAAACCTTCCTGCCAGACATTACTTTAATGATGTAGAAAAAAGTGTCTACCAAAATTTTGCCATTTCATTTTTGTTTCTTTGTTAATGGTCAGTGTTGTCAGTACTATTGTCTGTACTTTGAAGTTTGTCAAGCCAGTGTGGTAACGCTCTTGTGCGTTGCAGGAGCATCATAAGAGATCAATTCCCAAAGACACATGGAACCTTTTGTTAGATTTCAGCTCCATGATCACAGACGATATGTCAAACTATGATGAAGAAGGTGGGTTAGGTTTATGGCCTGAATTCAGAATTGTTCACAGAATTGTAAATTGCTGTTCTCCATTTATTCAGGAGCATGGCCTGTCCTGATCGATGATTTTGTGGAGTTTGCTCGGCCGTACCTGGGCAGCAGAAGTACAGCTGTTTAAGTTCTTTCCTTCTAAGGCAGAACATCTGGGGGACACCAACAGCGTTTGATGTGCTCCAAGGACTGAACATAGTTCTGCCATGTTTTTTTTACAAGCCCTCAGGACCGAGACATTTTTGCAAAGCAGGGGCATTAAGGCACACTTTCTCTACATTCATTTAATGGTGGTTTGCTCTTGTTTTGGGCCATTTTTCTTTTTCTTCCAACAAAATGTATCTCCAACTGGGACTTTACTAAAGTCTGGTGCAGAGGAAGAGAGTCTTCTTTTTAACACCATGTGCATTTTTTATTTTCATTCTGTTTTAAGAAAATGCTATGTCCATTCTTGATTGTTTTGTCGTTTTAAATATCAGGTCATAATTTCCTTGTATTTTATTGAGATAGTCTTCTTTTGATCCACAGACAGGACTCCACATCACCCATGTGGATTAAATTAAATATTTCACTGAAAAAAACTGAAACGGATCTTTTGCAGTCTTAGAATTATTATTGATCTGTTTATTGACATTACTTCAATTTCTCTGCACAAGTGGCTTTTGGATGTTATAATGCACTGTTTTAGCAGTGTATTGTGCATGTTGTTAAGTCACAAATTGTACAGTAGAATAAGGTTATAGGTGATGAATAAAGTCAGTTTTGGTATATGACAATTTGATCAGGTTTGCCACATTTTTACCACCAAATTTCATTCAACATTTTTTAGCTATGAATATTGTCTCCAAGTAGTCTAGCATGGTTTTACAAAAGTAGCCATACAAAAAACATGTTCTCCCCGTGATTGCGTGGGTTTTCTCCGGGTGCTCCGGTTTCTTCACAAGTCCCAAGACATGCGGAATAAGTGAATTGAGTAAGAACAAAGTGTTAAAGTGTGAATGAGTGTGTGTGAATGTTTACCAGCGATGGGTTGCGGCTGGAAGGGCATCCGCCACGTAAAATATATGCCAGAGAGTTGACGGTTCATTCCGCTGTGGGGACCCCGAAAGGGAAGAGAGCCGACATGAAGATGAATGAATGGTTTACCTTTACTTAAATAAATGTTCTATTTTGACGACTATGGGAAGCTCTGCTAGGGGCGTTCTACTCATTCCACACTGTTTCAAAATGTCAATCAGCGAACGCGCTGATGGTCATGTGATCACGCCATCCTGCATAAACCGGACGCGAGCGTAACACTCTTCCTGTTTTTCCTCTGGAGCCATATTCTCAGGAAAGCACTTGTTTTGCCAGTCCACTGTTTGTAGTGTGTTCCAATCTTGTCGCGACAGTGCAAGTCTGTTGGATGCGGTGGATGGATTGCATTGATGGATAGCCATGATCATTGCCTCCGTTGTCTTGGGCGTAGACAAGCTGAGGCAGCGGTTGAGGGATCAGAATGTGTGGATTGCACAGTTCTGTGTGGCAGCGCACTTAAGGCGAGGTTGGAGTACTTTCAGTCCACCACCGGAGGCTTTGTAGCTCGCACCCATAAGGGTCAACGAGTGCGTGTCTCCGGCAACCAGTAGGGTCGGGCGCACTTCCTGCTCTCCTGGTGCATCCGCTATCCGCCACAGTGAGTTATAGGATGATACGCTGCTTGCATCTTCTGAGGACTGAGGTGGAGGAGGGCCCATTCAGTGCCGGACTACTGATGTACTCAGCTTGCCTGGCTGTCGGCCGATGCGGAAGGACCTAGGTTGTGGCGTTTTGCAGGGTGTTCCCATAATCGTCACCGACATAAGTAGTAGTGACCGACTGATTGGGAATGTAATGGTTACTTTCGTAACCCCCGTTCCCGGAATAGGGAACGGAGACTTATGTCCCCCAGCCACAACCGTAAGGTCATGAGTAAGTCTGGTTGCCTAGGGGGTACGGCTCCAGCATCACAACAGGAAGAGTGTCACGCTCAAGTCCGGTTTATGCGGGACGGCGTGATCACGTGCCCATCAGTGCGTTCGCTGATTGGCATTATGAAAACAGTGTGGAATGAGTAGAGCGCCCCTAGCGAAGTTCCCGTAGTCCTCACCGACATAAGTCTCTGTTCCCTACGGGAACGGGTGTTACGAAAGTAAAAATTACGTTTCCTCTACTCTACAGTTATCACAATTACCTGTTTTCCCGGCGCAAGGTTTCCAGAGTGTGGGTCTTTATCACAAAAAAGAGTACTATGAAAAGTTTTGTTTACATATTTTCACATCATTTCGTTCTCATTTGTTTGTATTATTATTTAATTTAAAGTGTAGTAGGAAGCAAAGAATAAAATAAAAGACAAAATTCAATAACCTGAGGTAATTGTTGACCACGTGAGTTTGGTCCAGTTTTTTTTACAAAGAGACTTTTATTTTGGAAAAATGCTCCGCTTCTGTCAGCTCTTCCAGATAGCGCCTTTCCTCCCCCCACCCCACCAACAACCAATTAGGATACAGAGAAGTTAAGCCCAACCCCCCTGAGAGATTTGTACCAGAATTGAAATTGAAAAAAAGAACATTTTACCTGAAAAAGAGTGAATTTTTAAAAAGGGGTTTGAAATAAATTTTTTTAGAAAACTTTGTTTAACTTAATATGGCTATGTAATTTTTTATTCATAATTTTAATAACAAAAAAAAATTCACTTTAAATCAATTTATTTTCGTTTGATTTAATTTTGTTTTCTATAAAACATTTGGTTTATTTCTCATTCCATACATCTCGCACCATTTTGAGCATTCAAACTTGTTTTAAGCTATGTCCCATTTCAGGTTCTGTATTCTTCCGAGGATCCTCCAAAGTGCATCAGTTGTAAGTAAATGGGACTGCGGAGAACTTCTGGTGTGTGGATTCACAAAGCATCTTGGGATATGTGAGACTACGAAGGATGTTAGTGATGGATCCTTGAAATTCCGGGAAAAGGAGGATGCATTTGAAGGGAGAAGGCGGGCAAGATGGCGTTATACTCTTACAAGTAAGCGGTCATACTCTTGTGTAGGCTCCACAACAATTCGTTCATGCAACCTTCAAAGTTTAACTAAAGTCAGCTAAACTACATCTAAACTTCTAATTTTAATTATAATATCATTGTAGACCTTACGGCCACAGCTTCGCACTGCGGCAGTGACAATAGAGGTGGAAAACATGGTCCACTCGGACTCCATGTCTCCAGCCTCCCCCGGTATCTGGTGGAAGCTCTCCCGGAGGTGGGAGTTAAAGCTCACTCTGACAGGGGGCTCTGCCAGACGTTCCCAACAGACCCTCAGCGTACGTTTGGGTCTGCCAGGTCTTTCCGGCCTCCTCCCCAGCCAGCGGATCCAACTCACCACCAGGTAGTGATCGGTTGATAGCTCAGCCCCTCTCTTCACCCGAGTGTCCAAAACACATGGTCGAAGGTCAGATGATACGACAACGAAGTCAATCAACGACCTTCGGCCTAAGGTGTCCTGGTGCCACATGCACCGGTGGACACCCTTGTGCTTGAACATGGTGTTTGTTATGGACAAACCGTGACGGGCACAGAAGTCCAATAACAGAACACCACTCGGGTTCAGGTCGGGGAGGCCATTCCTCCCAATCACGCCCCTCCAGGTGATGCTGTCATCCCCCACGTGCGCATTGAAGTCCCCCAGAAGAACGATGGGGTCCCCGGTTGGAGCACTTTCCAGCACCCCTCCCAGGGACTCCAAGAAGGCCGGGTACTCTGCACTTCTGTTCGGCCCGTAGACCGTAACAACAGTGAGAGACCTGCCCCCAACCCTAAGGCGGAGGGAAGCGACCCTCTCGCTCACTGGGGAAAACTCCAACACATGGCGGCTGAGCTGGGGGGCTATGAGCAGGCCCACACCAGCATGCCGCCTTTCACCGCGGGGGACTCCAGAGTAGTGAAGAGACCAGCCCCTCTCGAGGAGCTGGGTTCCAGAGCCCAGGCTGTGCGTGGAGGTGAGCCCGACAATCTCTAGCCGGTAGCGCTCCACCTCCCGCACAAGCTCAGGCTCCTTTCCCCCTAGCGAGGTTACATTCCATGTCCCCAGAGCTAGCTTCTGTGTCCATGGATTGGGCCGCCGAGGTCCCCACCTTCGGCTGCCGCCCAGATCACAAAGCACCGGCCCCTTACGGTCCCTCCTGCGGGTGGTGGGCCTACTGGAGGGCGATCCCACGTGGCCTTTTCGGGCTGGGCCCGGCCGGGTCCCATGGGAAAAGACCCGGCCACCAGACGCTCGCCTGCGAGCCCCAACCCCAGGCCTGGCTCCAGGGTGGGGCCCCGGTGACGCCAATCCGGGCGACGTCGCGGAATCCGTTCTTGTCATCATTCAGGGCTTCATTGCCTGTCGTGGCGGCAATCCCAGAACCCGGTGGTGGACACCGGAAGTAAGGGATGCCGTCAAGCTGAAAAAGGAGTCCTATCAGGCATGGTTGGCTTGTGGGACTTCGGACACAGCCGACCGGTACCGGCAGGCCAAGCGCGCAGCAGCCAATGCTGTGTTAGAGGCAAAAACTCGGACCTGGGAGGAGTTCGGGGAGGCCATGGAGGAAGACTATCGGTCGTCCTCAAAGAAGTTCTGGCAAACTGTCCGGCGCCTCAGGAGGGGAAAGCAGTGCCCCACCAACACTGTTTACAGTGGAGGTGGAGAGCTGTTGACCTCGACCAGGGATGTGGTCGGGCGGTGGAAGGAATACTTTGAGGATCTTCTCAATCCCACTGTCACGTTCTCTGTCGAGGAGGCAGAGGCTGGGGTAGTTGAGGTGGATTCGTCTATCACCCAAGCCGAAGTTACTGAGGTGGTCGGTAAGCTCCTCAGTGGCAAGGCACCGGGGGTGGATGAGATCCGCCCTGAGTACCTCAGGTGCCTAGATGCTGTGGGACTGTCCTGGCTGACACGTCTCTGCAGCATCGCGTGGCAGTCAGGGACCGTACCTCTGGAATGGCAGACCGGAGTGGTGGTCCCTCTTTTCAAGAAGGGGGACCGGAGGATGTGTTCCAACTACCGGGGGATCACACTCCTCAGCCTCCCGGGGAAAGTCTATGCCAGGGTACTGGAGAGGAGAGTTCGGCCGATAGTCGAACCTCGGATGCAGGAGGAACAATGCGGGTTTCGACCTGGTCGTGGAACACTGGACCAGCTCTATACCCTCTGCAGGGTCCTCGAGGGGTCATGGGAGTTCGCCCAACCGGTCCACATGTGCTTTGTGGATTTGGAGAAGGTGGTGTCCTGTGGGAGGTGCTCTGGGAGTATGGGGTCCGGGGCACTCTGCTAAGGGCTGTCCGGTCCCTGTACAACCAGAGCAGGAGCTTGGTCCGCATTGCCGGCACAAAGTCAGACCTATTCCCAGTGCGCGTTGGCCTCCGGCAGGGCTGCCCTTTATCACCAGTTCTGTTCATAGTTTTTATGGACAGAATCTCAAGGCGCAGCCGGGGGCCGGAGGGGGTCCGGTTCGGGGACCTCAGGATTTCATCACTGCTGTTTGCAGATGATGTTGTCCTGTTGGCTTCTTCGGGCCTGGACCTGCAGCGTGCGTTGGGGCGGTTTGCAGCCGAGTGTGAAGCGGCTGGGATGAGGATCAGCACCTCCAAGTCTGAGGTCATGGTTCTCGACCGGAAAAAGGTGGCCTGCCCTCTCCAGGTCAGTGGAGTGCTCCTGCCTCAGGTGGAGGAGTTCAAGTATCTCGGGGTCCTGTTCACGAGTGAGGGGAGGATGGAGCGCGAGATCGACAGACGGATCGGTGCAGCATCTGCAGTGATGCGGTCGCTGTATCGGTCTGTTGTGGTGAAAAGGGAGCTGAGCCAAAAGGCGAAGCTCTCGATTTACCGGTCGATCTACGTCCCTACTCTCACCTATGGTCATGAGCTTTGGGTCATGACCGAAAGGACAAGATCCTGGATACAAGCGGCCGAAATGAGCTTCCTACGCCGGGTGGCTGGGCGCTCCCTTAGAGATAGGGTGAGAAGCTCCGTCACCCGGGGGGAGCTCGGAGTAGAGCCTCTGCTCCTCCACATCGAGAGGAGTCAGCTGAGGTGGCTTGGGCATCTGTTCCGGATGCCTCCTGGACGCCTCTCAGGGGAGGTGTTCCGGGCATGTCCCACTGGGAGGAGGCCCCGGGGAAGACCCAGGACGCGCTGGAGGGACTATGTCTCCCAGCTGGCCTGGGAACGCCTCGGGATCCCTCCCGGGGAGTTGGAAGAAGTGTCTGTGGAGAGGGAAGTCTGGGCATCCCTGCTTAGACTGCTGCCCCCGCGACCCGGCCCCGGATAAGCGGGAGAAGATGGATGGATGGATGGATCATTGTAGCCAGTAAAACGGCCAGCTATTTCCTTTGAAATAATCCAGTAACTTAGTTTTGGACACCAACTTGGCTAAGGCCATGGCTGGAGCTAAAGATCACGGCTTTGAGACAAACTTGTGATGACGAAGACATTGCTTCGATGAAGAAAAATCTGTTCATTCTCAAAATTTAAGTCACAAACTATGGTTTTCCGACTGACATCACACTCCGCTGAAAAGACCACATTCAAAGACTATTAGGAAAAGTGACCATGAGGAAACCTCCAACAGTGTCCTCTTTAATGCTATATAGTGTCTCACTCATAAGATTCATTCCTAAAGCAAGCACTTTAAAGCTCTCTAATGGCAAAGGAAAGAAAATACCGAAGTAGTAGTTAAAGTAAGAGACTAACACATGGGCATTGAAGGGCATTACTGATGATGTTTACAAGTGGAAAGCAGAGTCAAGCTGAAAAGAAGTCAGTCTGGAGAATCTGGAGAGTCTGAGATGCTGTGGAAGTCTTTCACAGGCTGGGGACTAAAATAGATCTGAAAGAGCAAAACAGATCATCATGCAATTCTCAATGAGAATACTCATAGAACAAGTATGGAGATTGTCTAAAAATGCAAAGATATGCAGCGACATGAAGCTTTGTTTCCAGGTAGACCTATGTAAGGAGGACAGCTCGTCTTTGTCCAAAAGTGGATGCTGCAAGGAAAAACGATCTTAAAGTTTACCTGCGAGATGGATGTGCTTTTATCGATGGACGTCGCGTGAGTGATTGAAATGCGGTTCTTTAACAACTCCAAAATGCCCAGATGTTACTGTGAGATCTGTTTATATTTGTAATTGATGTTGACAATTATAATTCTTTTAGTGTGTCCCCCTGCATCTTTTGGTTCTTTTCTTAATTTTAAGAAAGTTTAAAAAAAAATTTTCTTGCAGTAATGATGTAGGTTTTTGGAAATCGCAGTGGGGCAATAGTGACTTCTTTGTTTCTAATGGGTCTTCTCATTCAGCAGGTGTAGCATTTCTTATGAACAGGTTAGATGGTAAAGTTATTAATCATAAATGTGATATTGAGGGTCACTGGCTAATGATTGTCGCAGAACTCGACGACAATTTAGTAATTTTGGTTCTAATTCTGTTTAATAAAAAAACAGGTGAATGGTTAATGATATTCGGACCTTTATTGACGCCTTGAAGTCTTTGTATTCGATTGATAAAGTTGATGTGGGAGGTGATTTCAATGAGGTCCCGGATGAGTGGCTTGAAAGAGAATTTTGTTCTTTTTTTAAAGCTTTCAACAGACTTGAACATTGGATTTATTTGACTTTGGGCCTAACTTAAGAAACATTAATTTTTATCTATTTAAAGAAATGTGAGATTATGGCGATCCATAACTGTGGCCTGAGCAGCATAGAAACCATCCTAGTTAATAATGAAGTGAAATATCTTGGTTTTGTCTTGACAAAGAATTATCAAAAAAGAGAGGAAGTTAATCTACACACTCGAATGCTTTCTTCTAAATAAAATCTCTTAATCACTGGTTCTCTCGTGACTTGTCTTTATTTGGTCGGATTCTACTTTCCAAAACAGAAGGTCTATCTAGGTTAGTTTACCCTTGTCACTCACTTTACGTCTCTCCTAAGGTTATCAGATCTATAAATGTCACCACTTTTAATTTAGTTTGGAAAAATAAAGCCCATTATCTTCGTAAATCTTTATTAATTAAAGACTATGAAAAGGGGGGTCTTACAGCTACAGAGTTTGAATTGTTTATTGCAGCCCTTAGAGTCAATGGATTAAAGAATGTATTAAAGAATGTATTTCCAGGCCTCAATCATTGTGGCATCACATTCCAATTTTTTTGGCTGAAATGTGATTTTGACATTTCTTAATTTCCTATTAAATTGTCAAATTTCCACAAACAATCTTTACTTTTGAGAAAAATGCTGTTCAAGCATACCTTTTCACCTCACAATTCTGTGCTTTGGAATAATAGGGTTATTACTATTAATAGGAAATCTCTATATAAGGCTGAATGGGTCAATAATGGTATTTTATTTATTACTGAAAATCTGATTTAAAATGGTAAGTTTCTTTCTATGGATGAGTTCTGTAATAGATTTAATATTTCTGTGTCTTCAAAGAAGTATGCTAAGTTGTGTAATGCTATTCCTATTCCATTGTTCCATTTAAATCAAAACTCTATGCAGTGCTCCACTCTATCTTTACTCTATCTACCCTTAAAGTGGGTGAGATAAATCTTGTAGATAAGAAGTATAACAACAAAAATGTGAAGATGACTTTTGAACAATTAATATTTCATAAATTCAAAATCAGTCACTTAAGAGTTAGTGTTTGATCTTTCTTACCCAATTGAAAAGTAAAAGAAACCCACTTTAAAATAATCAATGAAATTTATACTATGAATGATGTTCTTTACAAAAGGTTGAAGTGTAACAATGTACTTTTTTGTAAATAATACCCTGAAACAATTGTACATTTGTTTTTTGAATGCTCTGTTGCCCAGCAGTTTTGGATGGATATATATATATATATATATATATATATATATATATATATATATATATATATATATATATATATATATAATTGGTTGTCACTTAAAATTAAAAATATTCCTCCTTTCTCATTTCAAATGCAACCTATTTAATCGATTATTTGAATCCTAATATTTCTGACATTGTTAATCTGGTTTTGCTTCTCTGGTAATGTGGTTTTGTTTCACATTCATACATGTAAATGGAAGAACTGCCCTCCCACTCTGTCCTTCTTTTCAAATTGGTTCTCTAACTAATATAAGTCATTGAATAAACAAATGAACAAAAAGTCTATTGAAATCCAGTCTGCTATTGCTTATATCTCCTTTTCTAGAACTTTTAAGCTGCTCCTTGTTATATATTATTATTATTAATAATGTTGTTTATAAAACTCTTGCTGTTTTGACATTTGTTTGTAGAATCCCTTTCTTGACTCTATTGTTATCTTCTTTTCTAAATAAAATACAATAAAACATGACTTATTAGAAGTACCCATTTTAAGAACCCTTCGATTTTTGGCGAAATGGGACGGGCTTTGCGCAAAGGCCTTGAAATGCGCCCTCGGAAGGATGCAGACCCTGGAATGAGGCATAGCTAATGACGCGCAAGAGCTTGTCGACGTTGCTAGGAAACGACAGCTGAAAACATCGGACAAACGCTTTTCCAAAACGGCTTGTTGTTTTATTAATTTCTTAGTTTTGCTACTCGTCTTTAAAGGCACAATGTCAAGGACTTTGTTGTCAGATGATGATTGGGAGGATAATTTCGCTCTTCCTGTCGCTGACGCGGAAAACAAAGCCTTAGAGGACGAGGTAAGTTCTCCGAGAAGTGTTTGCATTGAAACCAGCTGAGGTCAAAAGATATGAGCACTAACTTAGAGAACAATAAACGTTCCATTCACTCGCACACTGCCAACGCAAACTGTTTTTTTTTTTTAAGTTTACGAGTCCATGTAAAGTTTAACATGGGTACAACGGCATGTTTACTGTTGTCAATGATTTTATTTTTCAGTTACAAACTTAAGATGAAATAAAATAATTATAAGGCATAATGTAACATAATAATAATAATCCTATTTTCTATCTAAATATCTCATTTTAAAATTAATGTTTAATAATTAAGAATCGCTTGAGAGAATATCTTATATATATATATATATATATATATATATATATATATATATATATATATATATATATATATATATATATATATATTTCATTTGAGTATTAGTAAGAGTAATTTTACTTTAAAATGTTTGTACTCTTTTGACCCCCCCGAACAATCTACTCTATACACTCTTTTAAGTGTTGCTTATTTGTGTTATTAATTTTTTCAGCTTAAAAAGAAACAAACAGACCTTTTACATCTTGGAAACAAACTGGATAAGCTGAAGGATGTGGTTCAAGCGTTGACTGAACATCTGAAAAACCTTAGGCAGGAGATTTCTCACACTCAGGTATGAATACATGTATTTTTCTATGTTATTGCTTTGTTTGATAAAAATTGGCCCTCCAGGACAAGTTGGACCGATTAACTTACTTGGAGCCTGTACCTGAACGTGGCTTAACTCAGCAAACTCAGTATTACTGTATAGGTTTTGACTTGACAAAAACTAACCGTTTGAATCAGACTTAACCAGTACCATGAAGCAGCTCATCAACTTTCTTTATTGAGTCAGGCTTTGATCCTAAAGATAAGATTAATTCACAGGCGTGTGCACACTCTAAAAAATGGCTGGGTTAAAGTAACCCAATTTGGGTTATTTTGGTAACACAGCGCTGGGCCAAATATGGAGCAACCTAGAGTTGGGTTTTTTGACCCAGCACTGGGTTAAAATAACCCAATGCTAGGATGGTCCATATTTGACCCAACGCTGGGTTACTTTAACCAAGCACCTTGAGTTACATTTTTGACCCAACATGCTGAGTTATTAGATTTTTTACATTTCTGATTCAGAGCTGTAAATACAGTTAAAAAAATAATGATCATATTCAAAATCATATTAACAATAATTAGACATTTATGGTCAAAAGGTGAAGATTTATTTTTAACAAAATTGTATATACACAAATAAATAATTCTGTTACAATAAAAACAACAATATAACATGTATACATTTTGATACAATACAATACAATTGCATTTTCACAACAATTATTTACTTTATTTGGCAAAAGAAACTAAATTGCGCACAAGATCCAATTTGACGCATTCAGCTTGACATTATCCACACAGTTGGCAAACCGAGGATGATTTCATCCCTGGAAGAAGTTCTTACACCACAGAATGCATAAAATTGTGCATACTATGCACAGTATGCAGATTGGCGCTCACAGCTTGGGATAATGAACGTTTAAAACACCAGATCCACCAGATCTTGGTCAATATGTGATTTAAACCAAGAGGCAGGAACTGCATTACTGTTGATGAAGATGATTGTTCTTTTAGCAGCGGTAAATGTCAAGCGCTGGTTTACGCAAGAAATTCCAGCTGTAAGTAAGAGACTCAAGCAACGGGTTTTTTTCCGTCACGTGATTTACACGAGGCACGAATTCTTTTGGTGGGCAAGTAATAGAATGAATGTAAGATTACCTGCTTAGTTAAAACGGTTATAAACTCAAGGACTGTAGTAATTGACGGGAGACAAGTGATTACAATACCCTTACTTTGATGGTTTTTGAATCCCTTTGAGCTCCCGGTCTGTAGCGAGTCGCCGGCGTTCCTCGTTTCAGCCAGGAACGGCTCACATATATCTGCTGCTCAGGCGCTGCATCTGGGTCTCCAAACACATGGATCCCCTCATTCACCGTTTACCCCATCATTGTCTCTGTAGACAAGAGAAAGGAGTCTGTTATTTGAGCAAAAATAAAGCAAAAGCGTGGATACTTAATGTTAAACTCCATCTGATAAAACACACCTAACAGACTTGACGAGCCTCGTATTCGAGCCCTCCTGCCTTGACCGCATGCTCATTTCGCAGCAGGCCCGAACCACAGGTTCGCACCTTGTACACTTCACGTCCTCCCTGCCCCCTCACCATGTCATATTAGCAATGTTACTTGTAACTTGAACTGTTAACAATTTAACTCACATGAAATGCTTATATTTTTAAGATGTTTTACCAAAGAACGTTTGAGTGAACGTCAGTGGTAACGTTACCCAAATAGCGTTTAGCTACAAAATGGATTATACAGTAACAGAAAACTGTTAATAAATGAAATAGTTTTTTTAAATAACAATAATCGCATGAGAACGTAATGGGGCAGTTGTGGTCCGGTGGATCCCGGGTTTGATCCCCAGATCCACCGAGTTGTAGTTGGTTTGAGCGATGAAATACTTGCTCTCCCATCTTCAACAACTACAGCTGTGATGCCCTTGAGCAAGGCACCAGTTCCCCGACTGCTCCCCGGGCACCACAGCCATGGCTGCCCACTGCTCCGGGTGAGTGTTCACGGTGTGTTTGTTCACTGCTGATGGCTTAAATGCACGCATTTAAGCAGGTTTCATCGACAGAGAGTTCCTGCAGATCCCCCACCCTCTTGATCGAGGCTAACGCGACCAGGAGCGCTGACTTAATTGACAGAAATGTAAGCTCTACTGGTTCAAGCGGCTCAAAGTGAGGACCTTGAAGTCCTCTAAAAACAATGGAAAGGTACGAAGGAACTGAACATCTTTCCAAAGATGAAGGTGGAGGCGGCAACGTGGTGTCACATTCAACTTCAGTTTTCCTGGACGCCATGCTCGTGACGGAACTCGGAACTTGAGCCAAAGCTGGAGTGGTCTCATATGTAACAAGCCGAGCAGAACAACCTCTGCTGCGGAAGCCATATGCCCCAGGAGCCTCTGGAAGACCTTCAGAGGGACCACTAATCTTGTGCAGACTCTGCGTGCTGCCTTCAGCAGGCTCAGGGCGCGCTCTAGAGAGAGGCGTGCTCGCATGTTCAACTAATTTAGCTCCATACCCACAAAAGATATGCTCTGGCCAGGGGCTAGACGGCTCTTTTCTGAGGTGATCTGAAGCCCCAGATGGCTGAGGTGGCTAAGACCCTGTCTCTGTCTCAACTGGGACAGTGTCTAAGCCAGTATCAGCCAGTTGTTCAAGTTAGCCAGGATTTGAGCCCCTTCCCATATTAACGGTACTAAAGCCGCCTCGATCACCTTTGTGAAGGTGCGAGGGGACAGAGACAAGCCGAAGGGGAGGACGAAGCCCCTTCGAGGCGAATCAAGGGGAAATATTGGGAAGCTCCCACCAGGCTTCCTGAAAATCCACTAATGGCTAGTGGCGAGGCCTGCGCAGCAGCTGGACTCCCTGGGCGGCCTGTCCTAGGGGGGGGGCTCCGTCGACTCTTTGTAGGCAGGGTTACCTGGGCATAAGTGCACCGCCAGCGCCTGCTCTGCCTGGAGAATCGCTTCGTACCCCCTAGCTACTGCGCCGTCAAAGGGAGCAAGAGAGGTGTCTTCCAAGGTGTCTTTTTTGCTTTCAGAGGTGTCCTCCAAGTTTGGGTCAGTTCCCGATGCATTTCTGGGAAGAACGGGATAGGAGGGGGCTGTGGGTATCATCCCCGAGTCCAGCCTGGAGATCTTGGATGCCAGGTGCGGAGCCACCTGCAAACCAATTTCTCTGGCTGCCCGGGTAAGCAGCTCGGCCATCTCCTCCGCAGCACAGATCTGCCATCACCCCAGAGGGGGAGAGCGATGTACCATCTCCTTCCTAGATCTTCTACCAAATCCGATGCATTTTGAAACAGTGTGGAATGAGTAGAGCACCTCTAGCGGAGCTTCCCATAGTCGTCACTGACATAAGTTGTAGTGACCGACTGATGGGGAACCACGATTTTGCATCTTGTAGTTTTTTTAAAGAAAACAATATTACATACCTTTTTTCTTCCATATACGGGTTTCTCCCGATACACCTCGTTTATCTGATTCGGTTGAAGATGTCGAGCTGGGGGTGATTTCAACCATCAGTTTTCCAGTATCTCAGCAGTTAGGTAAAAAAAATCACCCAGCGGTTGGGTTAAGAGTCCAAACTATGCAAAAACAACCCAAGAAAATAACCCAACATGGTCAATCCAGCTGCTGGGTTATAAACCCCCCAGCATTTTTAAGAGTGCATGTAAAAGACTGACGTTGGCCCTAAATAACCAATCACGATGAACATGATAGAGCCAAATCGTTTTTTCACTGAAGAGGAGAAGCAAAAGATTAAAGTTAGAAAATACGATGAGGATTTTATATTTTACATATATTTTTGTGTTGCAGTAATACTGTGACTGCTGCACATACTGTTTAAAGTATAATTGAGTATCGAGCGTGATATGCGTTTGATAACGATAGCATATTTTTTACGACAGATAAAAGTTTGGAGCCTTATAACATACCGTCTGTGGTACAGTATGGGCAGGAATTCTGCAGGAAACGAAGCTCGCAAATGTAAGACATCCCTTCAGCAGATAATCTGTATCTTTCATGCAAATTCGTGTCAGGAAACATTTAGGGATTTTGTCTGTCTCGAAATACACAAATAATCTTGAATTAAGTGAGCGCTGAACAGTTTTCGCGCAAATATGTGCAGGGTTGGGAAGAAAATGTGGAGTTATTATTACAGATGCTACAATTACATCACTTAAAAGTTAATTTTTTAATCACTGATTAGAAAAACGTAAGTTTGCAATCTCTAATCCAGAACATAGCCTGCTCCGGAGCAAGTTAGCTGTGTGGCGTCAGTTACCAGGGTGACAGAGACCGATTAAATCCCAGATCGGTTCATGGTACCCAAAATCCAGTATTGGTGCGAACTAATCCCTAATCCCTAATAACTAGGCCCCTGGTGTCTAAGGAATTCCTCAATGTTGCCTAGCAGCGTCGCTACAAGTAGTGACGTTACTGTTACTAGTTTAATTACATGTCTCAATTACATGTCTATTTAATTCTTTAGACCAAGTAAATAGATTGTCATTATCAAAGCTATTTTATTGATCATCCTCACAAAGCTAACATTTCTGAAAAATGTAAATGCAAAAGCTACATATCACTTATCATAGATCAGTAAACCAACAGAGTTCTTCTTACTGAGGTTGGCACTGAGCTTTTTGGTGTGTTAGCACCACCTGCTGCCTCACTGGGCAGATACTCATTCAATTAATAGAACTCAGTCACTGTGGCTGTATCTCGATGAAATACATCCTATTAGCTGGAACCACAGAGAAAAAATGTGTTCAGATGCTTACTCTGCAACCCAAAGAAGAAGACACCGTCAACTTCGAAGTCTTTAAACACAAATTTCAGAACAAATTCAGGTCAGCGTTGCCAACTTAGCAACTTTGTCACTAGATTTAGTGACTTTTCAGACTGCCTAGCGACTTTTTTAATCCTAGCGACTAGTGCCAAATCAAGCAACATCTATCTTTCCTGCTGTTCATTTTATCTATAAGTGTAAAATATAAATAAATAATGAATGTAAATTGAAGACAAAAACTATTTAAATTAAAAATATTATTGTTTATTGAATTTGTGCTTAACCTCTAACAGTCGTTACGTAAACAACATACCTGCAATAAACTATCAATATCCTTCAAATTAACTTTTTGCTTCTTTTCTTTGGTGGCTGTTAGTTTGTGGTCTCTTTAGACTCTTGTTTTCCAGGACTCTCTACCATTAACAGCTCGCTTAGTAAAGCCTCATTCCCTTCATCGTTGGGAAGAAAATTTAGGTCTTTAAACTTTGGAACAATGGCAGTAGCGATCTTCAGCCGTGTGAGATTAGTGCTGCCCTTTGAGTTACTCTGAGGTAAAAAATCATGTTTAAATTTAACTATAGGCTGATCATCCTCTTTTTACTCCATAATTTTGCAAGTGGCTCAAGGCTGGCAATATCACTGAGCAGGAGAAATTGTATTTTACTTACATTACATTGTTCAATACCATATTTATTACTTCTTCAATTTTTACACTAATCTGTACTTATTCTTATTTTATGCAGCATACCTTGACAGTGGACACATGGGCACGAACGCACAAACTGACGCACTCGCACACGCACGCACACACACGCATGCACACGCACACACACACACACACACACACACACACACACACACACACACACACACACACACACACACACACACACACACACACACACACACACTTGTTTGTGAGCATTGGATTACTATGGTTTAGGTGCCCAACAATCTCGCAAAATTTAGCTAGAGCACTTTCAAAACCGTTGCTGTGAATGGAAAGTGTGTGGGCCATGGTGCAGGACAGGTGTTCACATGGAAGTAACGTTAGTCTCACGGTAGCAAACATAACAATCAGCAGTTTTCCATTCTCTCACCACATCGAGGCAATAATTCACATATGCCTTCGCGTACTGCCATTCCTCAGTTTTAGACAGAGAGTGAATTCATACAAAGAGCACTGTGATTTTAAGTTGCTGTCATTGCTCATGTCGGCTTTAAACAAAGTATGAATAAGACGCATACATATTGAACACGGGACCTTAATTTTGTATGAGGCACAAATACTGGTACACGTCTTCAGAATTTTTTTTATCATATTCTTAGTTTTTAGGTGATGAAATTATCATCACGTGTCATGTCAGTGAACACTTGGTATGCCAAATTGATTTAAAGTTGAAATTTTGATGACATATGAAGACAATTAACACATTAATTTACTAAACTGAATTATCTGTGTTAACACATACATTTTTACAGCATTAATATGAAATGTTTACAATTATTTCATGAAGCTAATCTAAAAAACAAACTCAGGTAATCGTACCATCAATTGAAGAATCAAACTGAAACATTGGTATCCATGTTTTTGCTTTATCAATGCATTTCTCTTTGTTTTAAAAAAGAAATACTCCAAACATGAAAGTTAAAATTTTTAAATAATTTTGTAATAAAAGGTTAAATAAATACCCCTATAATTATAAACAAAGATTTGCGGAATGACCTGACACTGAACGTTGAACTTAACACTGAAAAAACAAAAACAAATAAACTTTATTTTACATTTGTAAAGGTTTCATACATATTTTGATGTTAATAGGAAAGGTAATGCACATAATTGTATGATTGATTATTTTCATATTAAAACCGTCTAAATAAAAATGTGTCTATAGATGTCCTAAAATGATACTTGATGGTTATAAACCTGTTGACATTTCTTTAGAAAGGATCCTTCATTGCATGGAGTCCATAAAACTTACATTGAAAAACTGTTTGTTTGCCTTTTGTGTTTTTTTGCCTGAAGGAAAACAGGGAAACCACATCATTTACACTTTAAGTAAATCTGACCATTAACATGAAAGCTGTGTTTTTAAACAAGGTTTTTGTCTGTACACAACATTGAGCGACGAGGCCCCAGTTTGCTACGCTGTTTGTGTTAGTCCTGTGACCTCTGAGGATTTTTTAAAGGTGCTGCAAACTCTGAAAAATATTGACAAGCACTATTTATCTACTCATGTTGATTTGCTACAAGTTTGTTTTGGTTTCCACAGGTTGATCTAATCAGCTTTTATTTTTACTTGTTTTAGATAATATAGTATACATTCTGCTCTGGGGCCAGGATAGATCAATTAACAGGGTGGAACTAATTGGTTGGCCAAGTTTGATTTTAACATTGGATGTTTGATATTTAAATAGTATCTTCAAAAACTAGATAGAAGATAATCCTCATAGCTATTTTTAGATTAGGTCAACGATAATCTTCAGAATGTGTCTTTTTTTTCTAATCATCTTAAAAAAGAGGTTTGTGCTTCCCAAATAAACTTATCCACACAGACAGCTATAGTAATCATATTCTCAAGCTCATTAGCTTTTGTCCAATTGGACTTTACTATTAACATTCACAGTTTTATGTTGCTCTAGAAATAGACTGAGATTTTTGGCTTTTCTATTTACTATTCCTCTAAAATGTAAAGTCACAAAAATGTCAATTTTCTTTAACAATTCACTCATCATCAAAGCTCTTAAACTGCAAAATCATTTGTTGCAGTAGACATTTTTCCTGTTTTTTTTTGTGGCCAGAAATATGTAGTTGAAGTTGAATGTATCATTCTGCTATTTGAATGGTTTTAAACAGTTTTAAGTTACAGACCTTTAGTTTTATGCATGTATAGCGAATGTAGAAGTTTGACCAAAGTCAACTTCTGATTTACCCTTTTTTAACTTGTGAAATCACAGATTGCTCATGCTGTTAATAATAATAAGTACAACTATTTTAGCCCTCTATGAAGAAATTAAAATAGGACCGTGCAATAAATTTGAGCTATCGAATATTTTAGTAATCAGGTATTCTACAGAAAATGAATTCTATTAACCCAAGTAATTTGATGCCACTACACTCGCCTGCATTTACTGATAGAAGTCAACGGTAGAATTCTTTTGCTCCCTTTTTTCTCTGAGGCTATGAAGAAAATCTAAAATTTTTCCTCGCTAACCTAGCAGTACCTTTGTTGTGTTGAAAAACCAGGGCCGTCCTAGAGCTAATAAGGTGCAAGATCCATAAACAGCTACATTTCTGTCATGTAAAGGAGAGGTTTATTACAAAGAGTCAAAAAAATCTGCAATCGCCACCAAATCCAGGAAAATTAAATGCATATTAAGACAACTAAATTTTTTTTGACCTTGCGTGCATGTCAACCTGTTATAGGAGTCTCACAAAACCAAATAAAGAACCTTCATAATCATAATAGGAGAACTTTAAAATGGGTCAAATTATGATTATAATAACCAAAAATGTTGTTCATCATATTTGAGTAATACTTTTATTAACGCAAGTCTCCTTGTTTAAAAAAATACCATAAAATTGCAGACTAAAACCCAGACATTCCCTCAACTTTCTAACTGCAAGCATCCAGCGCCAGGCAGCAATGTTTTTCTTCATGTGTTTAGGCCTTGTACAAAGCCAGAGAGAAGGAGAGTGAATCAGAAGAGCATTTAAGAGCCCTGGCTGAGCGAGAGACGGGATGCTTGAAGCAAGAGCTCAGACAACTGGAGAAACACCTGACTGTCCTGAATGAAAAGAAGAACTCTCAGGAGGTACAGTAGACTCCTAAATCATCCTTTACATCTCACCATCTGGTTAAACGCCTTGATTAAGCCTCCTAGAGACTTTTTTTCTGTTAAAACAGAATGAAAACTAAAATCATGGCAGATTATTAAAGCATATACTTTGTCCACAGTTGATTTCCTAACAAAAATAATTAACACTTTTATTTGTGTAATTCTACTCCTTTCATTTTTTCTACATTACAGGTCTCAAAACTAGTGATACTTTTATGTTGTAGATTAAACAATAATCAAGATCATTTAGGTAATAACTTAAATCACCACTATTTGAACAGTTGTTCCTTGTCTTTGGAAAAATACTGCATTACCATTAATTTTGTATGTAGTTCCCAGAGATATATAAAAAATATATAAAAATTATAACATGTTAACATTAACTAGCCAATCATTTTTTTTGCCTCAGTAACTGCACAATAGATGTCCTAAATGCAACAATCTACTGCAAGGGAATGTCGTAAGTGGTAAATCCCAGTTTATAAATGGCTTTTAGATACAAATTTCAAATACAATCATAGGTGTTACTTTTTGAAAAAATCATCACTACAGCAATTCAAAGCGTAAGGGAATACAATGTGTAAAATCAGGGAACTGGCCTGCTCTTTTTTGGCTTGCAGGTGAATATAGGATTTCAGAGTTATAACCGGTTTGTTTGTTGTTTACTTAAATGCTTTCAGTTTTTTACAGATGACATAAATGAGACTGAAGATGTCTGAGTGTTATTGTCTTTCAGTCTATGGGAATGTACTTGTGTGTTTGTGTGGTAAAAAACTGGATGTTCCCTCCACAAAGGCACACCAAAGTGGGTGGAGGGAACACCTGTTACTTAATAGATAACTCAATACTGTCACATGCCCTTTTTGTAATTAAGTTTGAAAGTGCTCTTTTTTGTGAAGGAGGGTTTTTAATCAATGCTATTTGTAACCCTATAACCTGTTTGTTTTTAACAAATATTTAACCAGTTTAAGGCATTAAAAAGCGCTTCTCTAATAACCGTTCAAACTTTCAGTACAGACATCAGTCGGAGAGTAACAGATGAACATCTTTGTGTAACACTAAATTTACTAAATAAACACTAAATAAGAGTCACATGAATGATGACCAGACACAGTTGAAATCAGACTTTCTAGAATGACACAAATCCCAATTGGCTAAGATCGTCAATGCTACACTCCCCAACCAGTCAAAACCCTCATTGGGTGTATGATGTCACTTTAGGTATGTTCTAAGCTTTCTTTAGCGCTGTGGCTGAAATCACCCATGTTTATCAGCTGTTTACCAGTAAAACTAGTGACAAATACAGGGATAAAGTGATCCAAAGATTTTTAGTAGTAGTTTTAGGATAAAACTATTGGGAATGCATCCATTTTTAACATCATTATATATTAGACAAGTCAATCTGAGAGAGATCACTGACTGCAAAGTAGTGGTAGGAGAGAGTGTAGCCAGACAGCATCGGATGGTGATGTGTAGGATGTTTCTGGTGGTCAGGAAGAAGAGGGGAGGAAAGATGGAAAAGAAGACCAAGTGGTGGAAGTTGAAAAAGGAAGACAGTTGTGAGTAATTCAGACAGAAGCTGAGACAGGCTTTGGGTGGTCAGGAAGAGCTTCCAGAGGACTGGGAAACTACAGCAGAAGTGATCAGGGAGACAGGTAGGAAGGTGCTAGGTGTGTCAGCAGGAAGAAGGAAAGAAGATAAGGAAACATGGTGGTGGAATGAGGAAGTACAGGACATCATCCAGAGGAAGAGGCTAGCTAAAAAGAAGTGGGACATCGAAAGGACTGAAGAAAGTAGACAGGACTACAAGGAATCACAGCGCAGGGTGAAGAGGGAGGTGGCAAAGGCCAAACAGAAGGCATATGATGAGTTGCATGCTAGGTTAGACATGAGGGAAGGTGAGGAGGAGTTGTACAGATTAGCGAGACAGAGATGGGAAGGATGTGCAACAGATAAGGGTGATTAAAGATAGAGATGGAAGGGTTCTAACGAGTGAGGAGAGTGTGCAGAGAAGATGGAAGGAGTATTTTGATGAGTTGATGAATGAGGAGAATGAGAGGGAAAGAAGGGGGGAAGAGGTGAACATTGTAGAGCAGGAAGTTGAAAAGATTAGAAAGGATGAGGTGAGGACGGCTCTGAGGAGAATGAAGAGTGGAAAGGCTGTTGGTCCAGATGACATCCCTGTGGAGGTGTGGAAGTGTCTAGGAGAGACAGCAGTGGAGTTCCTATCTAGGTTATTCAACAGGATTCTAGAGAGTGAGAAGATGCCTGAGGAATGGAGGAGAAGTGTCCTAGTGCCAATCTTTAAGAACAAGGGTGATGTGCAGAGTTATAACAACTACAGAGGTATAAAGTTGATGAGCCACACAATGAAACTCTGGGAAAGAGTAGTGGAAGCTAGGCTAAGAAGGGAAGTGGATATTTGCGAGCAGCAGTATGGCTTCATGCCCAGGAAGAGCACTACTGATGCAATTTTTGCTCTGAGAATGCTAATGGAGAAGTACAGAGATGGTCAGAAGGAGCTGCACTGCGTCTTTGTGGACTTAGAGAAAGCGTATGACAGGGTGCCGAGAGAGGAGCTATGGTCCTGTATGAGGATGTCAGGAGTGGCAGAGAAGTACGTCAGAGTAGTTCAGGATATGTATGAGAGGAGTATGACAAGAGTGAGATGTGCTGCAGGTTAGACGGAGGAGTTCAAGGTGAAGGTGGGGCTACATCAAGGATCGGCTTTGAATCCCTTCTTGTTTGCTATAGTGATGGACAGGTTGACAGATGAGGTCAGACAGGAATCTCCATGGACAATGATGTTTGCAGATGACATTATAATCTGTAGTGAGAGTAGAGAGCAGGTGGAGGGACACCTGGAAAGTTGGAGGTCTGCTCTAGAAAGAAGAGGAATGAAAGTCAGTCGTAGTAAGACAGAATACATGTGTTTGAACGAGAGGGAGGGAAGTAGAACAGTGAGGTTACAGGGGGCTGAGGTCAAGAAGGTGGAGGAGTTTAGGTATTTGGGGTCAACAGTCCAGTGCGACGGGGAGTGTGGAAAAGAGGTGAAGAGGCGAGTGGGTTGGAGTGGGTGGAGAAAAGTGTCAGGGGTGTTGTGTGACAGAAGAGTGTCAGCAAGAATCAAAGGAAAGGTGTACAGAACAGTAGTGAGACCAGCTATGATGTATGGGTTAGAGACTGTAGCAGTGAGGAAGAGACACGAGGCAGAGATGGAAGTAGCATAGATAAGGATGTTGAGGTTCAGTTTAGGAGTGACAAGGATGGACAAGATTAGGAACGAGCACATCAGAGGAACAGCTCAGGTTGGTTGTTTTGGAGACAAAGTCAGAGAAGCCAGATTGAGATGGTTTGGACATGTGCAGAGAAGGGATAGTAGTTATATTGGTAGAAGGATGTTGGAGATGGAGCTGCCAGGCAAGAGGGCAAGAGGAAGGCCAAAGACAAGGTATATGGGTGTGTTGAAAGAGGACATGAAGCTAATTGGTGCAAGAGTAGAGGATACTGAGGCCAGAGTTAGGTGGAAACAGATGATTTGCTGTGGCAACCCCTAAACTGGGAACAGCCGAAAGAAGAAGAAGAAGAATATATTAAAAGTGTTTTGCTGTTGTGGCTTTCGTTTTTTAATAGATATTTAGACAACAATTTTAACATATGAATATTGTTGGAGATGGTGAAATGCAGAATAACACATTTGCTTTTAATAAAGCTTTTTTTCACTCACACTTAAAACTGCTAATATATATATATATATATATATATATATATATATATATATATATATATATATATATATATATATCCCTAATAAAAAAATTAGTAAATAATAGTTAAATAGTACTCATCCATTGTAGATACAAGTTTGTTGATTTCCAAATTATTTTCCTTGTCTTGTTTTTCTGAAAGTTTTTTCTTTCTCCTCATCTATCATCAGCTGTTTCTCTGGCTCTGGAGATGGTCACCATCTTCTGTCCAGTCTGTCTGCTCAATGCATGTCCTCATCTTTTATACCCCTTATGACGCATTCTAAACTCAACAGTTCATTGGTTCCTCATCCACATTCTCTCTTCATGCCGCTGCATGCACAGTTCATGTTATACGTACTACCTCTTTTGTCCACCAGGCAGGTTCACAGATGTCCAGAGCTGACATTTGCCCTACTTTTATTACATTGAGTAGGGTAAAAATACATTTGCTTTACCCTCATTTAGTACCATAATGCATGTAATGCGAATGAAGTTATAAAAGGAAGGAGAATTTCATGTTCTTGAAGTCATAAGTTCTGAATTTTGGCAATCTTAATGAGCTTTGAGTGCATATGGTCTGTTCAGAACTCCATATTTAAAGCCTCCCAAAAGTTGGACGAGCTGAAGAATCAGCTGAACTGGGATCAGCAGACTCTGGACGCCTGGCTGCAGGAATCAGTGGAGAGGAATGAAGATAATATGGCCATCATCAAGTATGTCAAGCAGGATGAGAGAAAGATTCAAGTGAGTGAACGTCAATGATTCATCCTTTCTTGCATTTATTCTCCATAACATCCTAATAATGAGCTGCCCTTTTCATACCTGCAAATAATTACCCTGTTTCAAAAGTAGTTGATACACAGACAGCATATACTCTTAAGTAGTAACTATTAGTAAATGATAGCATGTCCTTTGGTTGCATCACTCCTGATATAACGAATCACTAAATCAACTTAAAAATGAATACATTTTTCAGCCACAGATTAGAATTTTTTTCAATTAGCAATAAGAGGACACCAAACTCTGATCAACAAGGGTATAATGTTCTTGCTGAGGAAAAAAACATTTGCTCAGCAAAAGCTACATGCACTCACAGGTATGCTCTTATAAAAAAAACATTTATTGTGATTTTTGTAAAGCAGTGGCTCATTATTTGTTGTCTTTTAATATGTGTTTAATTTTAATGGATTGTTCAGTAATTCCAATATGATTTGTTTATCGAGTTGTTCGAACTAACCACCTCCTTTACATGTGGTGACTGGAATCTTAAATGGATATTAAAAGACAACGAAAGTGGTATCTACTGATTCATTCAAGTGATGATTTAAGTCTTGCTCATGTGCTCATTTATAAGTGAGATTGCTGGATGAAGGGTTACCAGATCTGAGCGACAGTCTCCTGCCTAAACTCAATATAAACCCATCCACCTCGGTAAAGAGCATGCCATAATAAACAGTTTCATAAAAAATAAACACAGAAAAAATAAAGCTGCAAGCAGCGATGGGCTTGCCCTCACACTATGTGTCCGTTGCAGCCAAAGGCACCGCCTCCTGGCCTTTCGAGTATTTTCCCTTCTTGTCGAGAGCTCAAAACAAGGTGAAAAAGCACTTAACAAAGTACTGAACAATACAAAGGTTTAAATGTAAAGATGCTCTATATAGGTACAACAACAACTCATATAAAACCAAGAATTGGTGTTATAAGATAAACATAATATTAGCATATCAATCTGTTCAGAATGACAAGATTATCATGCTTCTTTTTTTCAAGTCAATTGGGTGAAGTACATGTGAGATACAGCCACAAATATTTACAGGAAGTAGGTGGTGCTAAACCTTTATCATCACTTAAGCATAGCAATTTGGCCAGAATGGTAGGCTCATCATTCCATAAATTGTATATGCTTTTTGGATAAAGTATGTGAGTACTAAAGCAAGAATTTTATTTAGCCTATTTGTTTAAAAAGGGTCAAATTTGTTATGGTGCCACAGCATGACCATGTGACGAACTGAGTTTTTGATAACTAATAGTCACCAGACCATAATTCAGCTCGATCTAGAAATTATCCTAGGAGGAGTTCTTTAAACTGTGAGTTAAGCTTTTTTGCTTTCAAGGGGGTGCTGCAGATCTGTCGTCCATGGTACTTTTGTAGTGACAGTGTTAGGTTAATATTCTTTTTGAATTTGACCTTCGAAATATTTTTGGTGAGCTTTGTAACATGCTCAATGGGTCAAAACAGCTGATGATTTTTGTAACGTCCATGGGGGCGCTGTAGAGCCAATTTTTAGAGCACAGTCACAGTGACTCATATCCTTTTGTTCACCTTGACAAGACTAATCATGCCAGAATGTTTTTGTAGAAATTGGATTCACTTGAAGAGAGATACATTCCAAAAGATGTCTATTTTTGGCGCCTTTTAAACTTCTACTTCCTGCTCTACTGCTGTTCGGATGAACTCTGTTTGTGCTCCTCACTCGCACTATCAGCTTTTCTATTTTCTCACTTTTTTCTGTTTTTAAATGTCTGTGCTATTTAGACAAAGCTATTTCTAATGCTCTGAAAGCAAAACCTAGAAAAGTTTGGATAAACAGAAACGGAATTCTATTAGGGCGTCACGGTGGCGCAGTGGGTAGCACGGTCGTCTCACAGCAAGAAGGTCGCTGGTTCTAGGCTCGGCTGGGGCAGGTGGCATTTCTGTGTGGAGTTTTCATGTTCTCCCCGTGATCGCGTGGGTTTTCTCCGGGTGCTCCGGTTTCCCCACAAGTCCAAAGACATGCGGAATAAGTGAATTGAATAAGAACAATTGCCCATAGTGTTAAAGTGTGAATGTGTGTGTGAATGTTTCCCAGCGATGGGTTGCGGCAGGGAAGGGCATCCGCTGCGTAAAACATATGCCAGAGAGTTGACGGTTCATTCCGCTGTGGCGACCCCGAAAGGGAATAAAGCCGACATGAAGATGGATGGATGGATGGAATTCTATTAGCAGCTCGCATTCCTCGGGAAGACAAACAGACTGATTCAGTTGGAGACACAGACGAGTGAAAAATGCCTTTGATCCACTGCTGTGACAAATGTTGCGAACACAGCATTTCCCTTCTTCAATCTCTTCTTCGATGAACTGAAGTTTTGGAAACAAGGCTATAAGTGCTTCGTTCTCAAAGGACAGTGGATTCTAAAGAACCGGACCTGAACAAGAACCAACAACAAGCTGGTGAGCTCGTTACAATTTCTCAGCATGTTATTCTGAACCCAGATCAGCGAGGAGAAAGTCCTGATCGGGCTGAAAACTGGCAATTTCAGAGAAGTAGTCTTAAAGGCTCTCTGTTTGGACTGGGCTCATCTACACCAATTCATCAGGAAATACAGCTACGAAACAGATTTGAAACTTTAATGACTGTTGACTGACATTGGTATCCACAATCAGAGCACACACACATTTCAGAAAGCAGGGGGTCAAGAAAAAGCAACATCCAACTCATGTCTCAGTGGAGCCGAAGACTCTGATTATTGGGGATTATACAATCCAGAATCTACAGAGCAAAACTATGGCGACATACTGTCTCCCTCATGCCACTGTGTTATATATCAACAAAACGATAAAAGATATCCTGAGCAAGCACAAGACAAAACAACTCATCATTCATGTGGGGAAAAATTATGTAAAGAAAGGACAATTAGAGTTGCTTAAGAAGAACTTTATGGAACTATTTGACTCACTTGAAAGTCTCAAAATACAGTGTTTCATAAATGGTCCGCTTCCAGAAAATGGCACAAATATGTTTTTTTTGTTTGCTTGGGCTCAACACATGGCTAGAACACATCACTTTTTCAAGAGGTTTCCAGTATATTGATAATTTTAATGTGTTCTGGAATCAGCCAGATTTGATCACATCAGATGGGAGGCAGCTGAACAGATCTGGAGCAAGAATGCTCATGGACAATATACTTTTATCCCTCCGCTATCAGTCTGAAAGCCACAAGAGCCATCAAATCAACTTTGGAAACACACCACCAAGGCCTATGTCGCCCACTCTGCAGACGTCACCACCGAATGAGGATTATCTGACCTCCGCTAGACATGATGAGGATCAACATTTGGATAACATACAAAGCCACCAGGACATCTCAGGGCCCACGCCACCACCAAATGAGGATAGCCACACCATCTCAAAGGCTACACCACCACCGAATAATGACGAGGATAACCCCCTGGACAACAACCAGAGTCAACAGAAAAACTCCCTGGAGGACACATCAACAATATCCACGTCTTCAGGATCCCCCCCATCTCAGTTTCCCAGCGCAGTTGAAAAACTGATCTCCGCAGGAACCAAGCTGTACCCCTCGTTTACGGCAAGCCCCCGACCATCACCCCAAAAAAGGCGGGCACCAGAAAGAGTTCTGCGATTAAACCGCCTGGAGGAGAAGTCACCCCCAACCCACCCTTAATCCACCAAACCAGCAGTGAGAAACAGGACATTCTGCCTCAAGATGGTGACCTTGGGGAATGTTTTCAGAACTAAACTGTAAGCCAGAGACCATCATATCTGAACCCACAGAAAACAGGGTAAAAATAGCACTTCTAAATGTTACGTCACTTAGAAACAAGGCACACCTCGTAAATTATTTTATTTTAACACATAACTTAGATTTTATGTTGCTAGATGATAGCTATAGTGCAACCATACTAAAGAAGGCTGCACCAGGAAACTTCTTATATTGTCATGCCTCTCGTTCTGATAAGAAAGGAGGCGGAATCGCAAGTATGTACAAGAAAATTTTTGAATGCAAACAGAACAATCTTAGGGATTACACATCTTTTGAATATTTAAGTGTAGCTTTAAAAGGCACCAATCGGGTACTTCTCACCACCCTATACACCTTCGACATGACTCAACACGTTCAGGGTGTCACACTGTCACGGTCACACACTGGACTTAGTAATTAGTAAGGGCTTAAATATTTTATCCACCGTTGTGCAAGATGTTGCTCTGTCTGATCACTTCTGTGTTTTTGTTGATGCGGCAATCTCCCACATCAAAATTGCAAAATCAATTTCTGTTAGAAAAAGACACATAAACGATAACACCAGTGAGATGTTTATGCATGCCATATCTCAAACACTAAGCATCACTGCTGGCACAGCCGACTTCCTTCTTGATGCATTTACTTTAAAAATCAAGTCCGTTATAGATAACATCGCACCTATAACTGTCAAGAAGAAACCTGGGAGACAAAAAACAGCCTGAAGAAATTCAACAAAAGTTCAAAGTATGAAAAGACTTTGCAGGAAGGCTGAAAGAAGGTGGAGAAAATCCACACTTGTCATCCACTACAACCTTTATAAGAGAGTCTTCGTGCTTTTAATTCAGAATTGATCACAGCTAGGCAAGAGTATTTCTCAAACTTAATTAATAATAACCTCAACAATACGCAAACTTTCTTTGCAACAGTAGAGAGGTTAACCAACCCACCAAACCAGACTCCAAATGAGCTTCTGTCTGAGGATAAATGCAATGAGTTTGCTTCATTTGTCATCTATAAAATCATTAACATCAGAAAAGGCATTAGTGCTTCCCCCTGCAGGGCTGGAGATAGACATCCTCAGCCTCCACTCTCAATGTGCACCTTTAATCTAATCGATAGCAAAACATTAATAGAGATAGTTCAAAGCCTTAGAACATCAACATGTAGTCTTGACACTCTATCAACAGTCTTTTTATAAATGGATAAATTCCACCTTTAGTGAAAATACTCCTTTAGTGTTACCATGCGGCCCACAGATGGAACCAGCTTCCAGAGGAGATCAAGGGTGCCAACACTTTAGTCACGTTTAAATCCAGCCTAAAGACTCACCTGTTTACTTGCGCTTTTGTCGCCTGAGTACCAACGTCCAAACAACTATTTTAACTCTGCACTTCACATATTAATCTTTGTTTTAATCAATGTTTTTAATTTTACGTTTTTAATCAATTTGATTTTATAAGACTTTTTTATGCTTGATTTTATTAAATGTACTTTCTTTTTACTCTTTATTTCCAATGTAAAGCACTTTGAATCCCCCCCCCAGGTCCATGTCCAGGAGGTCAAAACAGCTGAAACGATAATTTTTTGTAACATTCATGGGAGCGCTGTAAAGCTCATTCTTTGAGCGCATATCCTTTTGTTCAGCCTGCCAGGGTAATCATGACAGGCTGTTTTGGTGGACATTGGTTGAACTTGAACTGAGATATAGACAAAAACATTTAATTTTTTAAGCATTTTTGAAGGGTGAAATTTGTGAGAACGCACCCCTTTGACCATTTAATGTACTTCTGTGCTTTTGATAACTTTTTTCCCTCGTGCCTTACGAGTAACCGCACCAATTTTCAGATGGGTCGGACATTTTGCTTAGAAAGAGTTTGTCAAAGTTCAAAGTAATGTTTTTTAAGTGTGTTGTTTTTTTCAAAATGGCACACTTCTTGTACATTTTGGCAAAAACCTTCCAGAGACTTTTGTTCTTAAATAGAGGTGATGTATATGTGTACTGATATTCGTGCCTGTAGGTCAAACTGCCTTTATAGTTTCATACTACAATCACGCCGACAGTGCCAGATTTACCACATAAAAATTGGGTGAGTTTTCGAGCATGCCTAGGGGGAATGATGCGGAATAATAAAAATAATAATCATTACAATACAATAAGGCTTCACCCCACACCTTTGGTGGCGTGCTCAGGCCCTAATAATAATAACAACAATCATTACAATTACAATAGAGCTTTGCTGGACACTTTTGGTGGCATATTGGGGCTCTATTATTAATATTAATAACAATTACGATAGGGCTTCGCTGCATACCTTCGGTGGCGTGCTTGGGCACTAATTACAGTAAAGCAGCTGACAGCGGTCAAAGAGGTCTCACACCTTCGACGCTCTCGCTGTCATAGTCAATCAGTATCGCTACACACCATACCCACTCACTTCAGAAATTCTCTGATCCTAGAATGGTTACTAGAACCAGTTACTCTTTAAAATGTAGAAAAAAAAGGTTGCGCAATTTTAGAACATACTGTGTTTAAGCTTGTCTATAAGATTGATTTTACTCTTTTTTTGGTCTAGGAATTGACTTTGAAAATTGAGAAGTGGACTCTTGAATCCCACCAGAAGAGAAAAAACCTGAACAATGAACTCATCGAGACAGTTACCACACAGGTAAGTGACTACTCTCAACTCAGGAGAGGCCATTCTGATCTCTTTAGCTTGCCGTACTCCTTTTTGGTTTCCATTTTTTTTTTTTTTTAATCTAGATCGCTTTAGACAAGACAGCAGAAAGCTTTCATAAAGCTCACACTGAAAGACATGAACTCATCAGCCAATGGGAGCGCACAATTGACCAAATGAGAAAAAGAGACCAGGAGATTCAGCACTGTGCCATGGTACCTGAAATAATAGCACTTATCTTACACTTAAACCTCGTCCATATGTTGAGATGCATAATGCAATACTACTGGTTAAACATTTAGCTGCTGACTGAGGTGAAGCGAGCATCACGGGAGAAGCAGGATCTGATCACGGAGAGGAGGAATTTCATGCTGCGAGAGGTTGAGAATAACAAAGACCTAGAAAGGAATATAGGTACTGCTGAGCGTCAGATGATTCGACTCAGACAGGAGCTCCAGGATGAGGATAGTAAGCACAGACATCTGCAGGAAGAGGTGAGTTTACTGTAACTGCCCTCTCCAAGAGGAGACACTTTCATTTGCTATATCTCATTATCGCTGGGCAGAATTGGTAAGTCCAAATCATGTTTTCTTCATAATACTACATATTAGTCTTATAATAGATTTTAATGAGCATGACTGAAGTCATCAACACCGTGCTTTTGTTAATCAGGTGGAGGTTGTAAAAGGAATATTAGACCGAACAGCTTCAGATGTGGAGAACACCAGGTCTCAGCTTGCCAGTATGAAAAATGACATCCAGGACAAAGCAACAATGTAATATTCACTCTCTTTCCAGACAACTATCCTTATGTAACTTGCAGGGAAACAACATGAAATGTAGCTACCTACGTCAGCTTAGACAAGAAACTCTTTAATTAGATCTTATTTGTACCTGGTTTGACCATAGGGTTGAAAGGGCAAAGCTGCAGAAAGCGGCTCTGAAGGAGAAGCTGCTGCTGGTAATGGAGGCAGTGATGGATGGAGAAGAGCAGGCCACACAGATGGAGATGCTTCTCAGAGAACAGGAACTCACCATTAGAGTGAGCCTGATGTTTCTTATCCATGCTGAACATAGCTGTCAATTCTCCCATTTTGGCCATGAAACCAAATACCAAATATTAGTAGTTTTTCCTGTTGTCTTCTTGTATTAGTACTTTCACATAAATGTCATACATGAGACACATTTTGGAGCTTTCACACAACATAATGTCTATTTTTCATGCACAAATACCCAGTTGTACTGCTATATTTTAAGGGCATATGAACAAAGGGAGAAGAGCTAAATCAAACTGACAATGACTGTGTAAATGTTTGTTTCTACAATTTAATTACAGAGATTGGCAGAAAAATGTGTGTTTGTCAAATTGGCCAATCAAAAGCAAACTAGTCACACTCAATCACCCAACATTATACCATTTATAAACACTGGATTTTAATGCAAGTTATTCAACTGTACATTGTTGTGTACTTTTGCTATCAATGTATTTGCCGCAAATGAAACATTTCAATTTTGTTTTTTTTCTCATTTAGCAGTAAAGCTGTCATTAAACTAAATATTATTAGTTTTATTCTTCCTCTGTGCCAGTGGTTTTTACAAATCTCTTCTTTAAGAAAAAATAAACTAAAATAGAAGCTAAACAGTTTAATATAGAATGGTTTGTTGGTTTTAGGCTAGAGGAAAATGCCATCTGATTAAGTTTGATTTAATTTCCATAATTTGTGAAAAGTTGACGGCAGATAAGATTTAATAACAACTCATTTGATGATTAACTAACATTAAAATTGTATACTCTTTTTTTTAATGAATACTTTGTGTCTGAAAAAGTTGAAAGATATAAATATTTTTGGATATTTTGTATACATTTTTAATAAATGAATATCAGCACATAGTTGAACATTTAAATTACAGGGATTCTTTAAATGAGTAGAATTTAGTTTTGATATACATAATTTACACGTTTATCCCTTGCTAGCTGCAGGAAACAGACAAATCCCCTTTATAGACAGGTATGATGGTAAAAAGGGCATTTATTTAGATCAATATTCTATTAAAGATGTGATGTTTTTCAAGTTACTGTCTGAACAATACAAGTACTCATTTACAGTTTTACTTCACTGTATGTTTGTGTAGGAGATAGAGAACCATCTGCTTCATCAAAGAGAACTCTTGTTTAATAAAAGTCAAGAGCTGCAGGCCTTGTGTGATAGAGAAAGGAACACCAGAGCAGAGATTCACACCACCCAGACTGCCTTGTCCCACCTGGGACGAAAGCTCTGCAGACTGAATGAGAATCTGGTAAAAGGGCAGATGATCATCTCCAACCAGGCAGGAAGACTTCACAGACAATGAGCACAATAACTACAAGTGATTTAAAAGGGTTTCTCCTCTGTTGGCTTTAGGATTTTCAGATTCAGATGCTTGAAAGGAAGGCTTTACACTTGCAAGGGAATATGGACACCAAAGAGAAGGAAGCTCTGGAGAAGAAGGTGACAGACCTAGCTGAAGCTCTAGAAAAGAAGAAGAAGACAGCTGGAAACCTTGCCAGTCAGCTGAACAAGCTCCAGGTGAGACTGGAACATGACCTGGCACTAAAGAAATAAAGCCCTGAATGCAAAGATTGTACTCTTCTAGGAAGGCCATGATTTCTAAAATGTCATGTAAATAATGGTCAGTATAAAAGCTTTGATACTTATAATACCACAAACATTTCTGTTTACTAGGTAACTATTTGCCAGTGTTTATATTTTCACTGAAGTCTCACACATTTTGAATGTTTTTAATTGTAATTTTATATTTTATGTGAGGCTGGATAGTTGCATAATTCACTTCATTAAACATGACTTAATAATAATTATAACAATATATTTTACGCCTTTCTGGACACTCAAGGCCATCTGACAACAAGTTAAAACATGTACAGTACAAGTTTGTTACTATTGAGTTGCAGAAAGTTTGAGGTGACTTTAACAGGTTGAGAGAGCAGCAGGAGGGAGGTCACTGGTGGATGGCTTGAAGGATACGTAAAGCTGTGTGTCATCTGCATAACAATGGAAACTAGCTCCATATTTTCAAAAAATTTCACAGAGGAGAAGAATGTAAGTAATAAAAAGCCAAAGTCACATAACAGTTTAAGAAATAGAGGTACTCCTCTGTTGGTTTGATTGTCATTTTAAAATCAAATACATACATAAGACAAGACCTATTCCAGCTTTCCCTCACTGAGAGCATTTGATTTGATCAAGACGAAGTTGATTTTTCCTTTTCCTCTATAAACCCTACGAGTGGCCACTTGTTTGCTAATTTGTTTCTCTTGTAGTTAACACAGCTTTCAGGTGCTATGTTATTGAGCAATGCAATGATGTAGATGGCTGATGCACCAGGTGGACATTAAGAGGCGACGAAGTATTTGAACAAACAAGAAGCTCCAGGGGTTTGATGCTTTCCCCTTTCCTGTAGAAGGTTCCAGAGATTTAGCCTCTCCGGCAGCTAGCTTTCCTTTTTCCCAGCTCATAGTGTCTGGAGCCAGTAGAGCATTTGTTAGATCATGCGCATGTGTGTGTGCTCCACTTTTGAATCCCTCTTAAAAATTCCTCTGCATCTATTTCACCCAAAATTGCTACTTCTGATCAGTTCCAGCTCCTCTTGATCTCCACTCCTCAAACCCAGTATTTGTCTAATTACACCTGTAAAGACAGGATGCCAGTATTACACAACAATCATTGCACTTCATTCAGTATTTTATTCTGAAATGAATCTCCTAACATAGCTGCATTTCTTTTCTTCCAGATGTCCTTTTTCAATATTCCAATTAAGCTTGTTTCAATTTTCAATTTAGCAAAACTAAAACTAATGGTTATACCACTTGGTTATACCACTAATTTTACGCATCAGAATTAGATCTCACTATTATCTCCCTAATAATTAAGTCTAGCCTTGATTTAGTAATCACAGTAGACAGCAACCAAAAAGTGAACTTTGGTGTGAATCCAGCTCAGTTTCTCCTAGTGTAATTTAAAAATGTACCACCAGAGAGCAATCTTCCTTCTTAAAAATATTTTCTTCATTATTGTTGAGTTTTCCCTATTAAGTATTTTCTTTGAGAGGCTTTAGTTTCTGCCCTTATTAGCATCAATTCAAAGCTAGTTCACATTACACATACCATCTTAATTGTAACCTAAGTGCAACTAAGGTCTAAAAGGAAGTTGCAGTTGAGGACACCTCACTCAAAATGCTCTCTTTCTAAGAAGTAAAAATTTAACCCAAATGCTTATTTAACCATTGTGTTAATTTGTCAACACTAACATATGATCAGTCACCTTTGTTTGTACCAAATTATTTTAGATAAGTGTCAAATAAAGGTAGTCTTTATAGACACTTTATATAACACTGTCTTTGTGTGATGCTCATTCAAATCACATTTAATAAATTAATCTTTAAATGTGTAATCCCTGTATATGTATGTATATGGTTTTTGATTATAAATACATGTCTATTTACCCAGTGGTAATATTATTACTTTAATGCTAACTTCTAATTTTCCAACCCTCCTCCCTTTTTGACAGATTGGTCAAATACGCATCGTCCCGCTCTAGATATACATATTTATTTATAATACCCAATCTTACAATTGGTTCTTAAGAAATCCCAAACTCCTCTTTGCTCAGATCCTGCAGTAAGAAAACATATTTATCATGCAAGTCATCATCGATTCATTTCAGAATTCCACAATCCATTCCCTGCATTCTTACATTGCTTGCAGTGTTTGTAAGTGACATGATAGTAGTCTCCAAACACTTACAGAGCATCATTAGAAATGGTAGTTCTGTAGTCATCAGCAAGCATGATGCAGTAAAAAAAAAAATATATTTTTTTTTAAAATTTTACTTAAATGTTTAATTTATTTGTCTAAAATCATTAAATGTATGGGCCTGTGTGAGTAAGGTAACCCTGTCCATTCAAAAGGCACAAACTAGGCACACTAATGCCATTTAAATCAAATTATTAAAATATTAACACATTTAATTTCAAAATCACCTGGTAACTAGCATGTATTTTATATTTTGTTAAGCTTTTTCTCTGTTAAATCAGGTGCTACTAAAATTGTAAGCATTTTTACAACTATGTACTGGATAAAAATATCTTTCAAACACACCTTGAAAGAACTTACTAAATCAAGTCATTAAAAAACACAACAGATCTTCCATACAACTACATTTTAGCCACTTCTCTTATCCCAACTGATCATAAAACCAAAGTATTCTTCTGGAGCAAACAAATGATAGAAATAGCAGGCACAGTGGAATGAACCACCAACTCTCTGGCATATGTTTTATGCGGCGGATGCCCTTCCAGCCGCAACCCATCACTGGGAAACATTCACACACACTCATTCACTCTTTAACACAATGGGCAATCGTTCTTACTCAATTCACTTATACCGCATGTCTTTGGACTTGTGGGGAAACCGGAGCACCCGGAGAAAACCCACGCGATCACGGGGAGAACAACACTGAGCTCATGCACCTTTTCATACCCTTCCTTTGACCTCCCTATTTCCAATTCCGGGTTGGCACAGGAAAAGGAAGTAAACATTTTTCAAAATAAAAGCCCCTTCTTGCATCTATTCTGTTTGGCCACCATGCCCGTTTGGGCCTGTAAACACCATCCAGGGCAGCTGCACAATACAACAGGTGAAATCATTATATTTCATCTTTGGATGGGCTGAAATATACTATTATTGGGAATAAGAAATATTATGTTTAAACCAGGAACCAGAGATGGTGCGTGCACTCACCACTCTGGAACAAACGAAGGGGTAACAGGAGATATTTGAACGAGATGTGTGTGTATGTTAACCAGTGCCATTTCATTAGGGCAAGGGCTCCTCCTCAACATTGATCATTAGGAATCCCAATACAAAGACCTTGTGCATTTGGTTTACTATAGAGAGACATTCAGATGTTATAGCAAGCTTAATGAAACTCACCAGCCTATCAATGCTCGTGGACTAGCATAGGTATGTTAAGTCACGCCCACTTTTCCAGAAACTAAGTGACCTACAGGTGTGGAGGTTGTTTTATCTTTACACTAGTGGAGGATTGGATTGAACATGTCATGTAGTTGCGTGAATTGGTTAAGGAACACTCACATTTCTTTGTAAATTTCAAAGTCAAATATCTTGGAAACTAGGCGACATACAGGTGCAGGGGTTGTTTTTTTTAACATAACCAAAAGGGATTTTTTTTTAATACTTTTTTCTCTGAACTTGCTCAAATCAACGTCAAGGTTTGTTCCTGAACTTATTTTGGCTTAAAATATTATTATTAATGTTATTATTATTATTATTATTATTATTATTATGTTGGCTTGAGAAAGCCAACATACTGATCTTCGAATTAAACTTATTACTATATCTTATCTTCTGCCCAAATTTCGAACCGTATCTCCTTCTTATGGATTACGGTTACGGATCTGACCCTTAGGCTCTAGAAGGGGTAAAAAGTCACCATTGACTGTTGAAATTGGTCCAACTTTATCTTCAACACTAAACAAGCTAGAGAAACAGGGGCTGGCTTATGTTACTCATTGTGGCATGCTAGGATTTTTGCTATATCTCCTGATACAAGTACCAGTAAAGGATTCTGGATAATTACTGGGAATGCTGGGATATTTTCACATTGAGTTAACATGTGGTCAAAATTTTTCAAGCTGTGTCTCAAACTAAGAATTTCGTAGAAACTTCAAATTCACAACACTGAAGGGATTTATCAGTCAGAGCAATATCATGCTGAGCAAGGTGAAAAAATGTTTGACACTTAGGCTCAAGGAGGGGTTAAATGTCTCTGAATTAGAAATGTGTCACACACTGTATCAAACAGGAAACAAGCTGGAGACACAGGGGTTGGCTTATGTTACTCATAGTGGCATAGTATCAATTTTAACAAGATACCAAATGAATTAAATTAGGCCATGCCCACTTTTCACAAAAACTTCGAAGTCTAATATCTCGATAATGAAGCAACATACATGTGCGGCAGTTGTTTTGTCTTAACCTTAGTAGAGAGTGGAATGTAACTTGATACCAAATTTGCAGATAATAATTAGGCCATGCCCACATTTCACTGAACCTTTAAAGTGAAATATCTCAAAAACAAAGTGAGGTACATACAGTTCCCCATCAGTCGGTCACTACGATTAATGTCGGTGACGACTATGGGAAGCTCCGCTAGGGGCGCACTACTCATTCCACACTGTTTCAAAATGCCAATCAGCAAACGCGCTGATGGTCAGTTCTCATCTCCGAGGCACATTCAAGGGTGTGGCGTCTGATGCAGTGCAGTCCGGATGGCTCTCAGCTTCCGTGTCGTAGTCAGCCTCGAGTGGAACCTCCTCGGCTGGAACCGAATGCTGCTCCAAGGTCGAGCCTGGACAACCAGGTAGGTCTCCACCTAGGCTCCCTTTGGACCCCACCGCTAAGTCCGCTAGCTGCGGCCCCGCTATGGAAACTATCGGCGAAGTTAGTATGATGCCATTAGTGGAGTTTCAGGAAGCCTGGTGGGAGCTTCCTAATATTTGCCCTTGGCTCGTACGCACTATCCGGCACAGCTATCGACTGCAGTTTGCTGCCAAGCCGCCCAGGTTCAACGGGGTTCTAATGAACTCTGTCTCAGCCACGAAGGCCCCGGACCTGCGCGAGGAGATCGATTCGCTTCGATGCAAATGTGCAATCGAGCCGGTCCCTCCTGCCGACAGAGAAAGAGGGTTTTACAGCCCATACTTTCTAGTTTCCAATCCTCGACCTGCATCGCCTGAACACTGATCTTCTGAGACTTCCGTTCAGAATGACATCCCTCAGACGCACGGTCCACTCTGTCCGTCCAGGGGATTGGTTTGCCACAATAGATCTGAAGGATGCGTATTTTCACGTGAGTATACTCCCTCAGCACAGACCCCTTCTTTGATTTGGCCTCGAAGGTCGAGTATATCAGTACTGCGTCCTCCCTTTCGGCTTGTCTCTGTCCCCTCGCACCTTCACAAAGGTGATCGAGGTGGCTTTAGTACCGTTAATACGGGAAGGGGTTCGAATCTTGGCTTACTTGGACGACTGGCTGATACTGGCCCAGATGCGGTCCCAGTTTATTCGCCACAGACACAGGGTCTTATGCCACCTCAGCCGTCTGGGGCTTCAGATCAACTCAGAAAAGAGCCGTCTAACCCCTGGCCAGAGCATATCTTTTCTGGGTATGGAGCTAAACTCGTTGAACATGCGAGCACGCCTCTCTCTAGAGCGTCCTGAGCCTGCTGAAGGCAGCATGCAGAGTCTGCACAAGATTAGCTGTCCCTCTGAAGAACTTCCAGAGGCTCCTGGGGCATATGGCTTCCGCAGCAGCGGCTGTTCCGCTCGGGTTATTACATATGAGACCACTCCAGCTTTGGCTCAAGTTCCGAGTTCCATCGCAAGCATGGCGTCCAGGGCGACTGAAGGTGAACCTGACACCTCGTTGCCACCTCCACCTGCATCTTTGGAAAGATGTTCGGTTCCTCCGGGCCGGTGTCCCCCTGGGAGGACCTGCCAGGCGCGTAGTAGTAACTACCGACGCTTCAAGGACTGGGTGGAGTGTTGTATGTTGGAAGCACTAAGTCTCAGGGTTTGGACTGAGAAACACGCTTTCTGGAGCATAAATCGCCTAGAGCTATGTCCAGTGTTCCTAGTAGTGAAGCACTTCAGGAGAATGGTGCAGAGACATCACGTGTTGGTCTGGATGGACAACACGGCGGCGGTGGCGTATTTCAATCTACAAGGAGGGATACGCTCACCCGTTTATCGGGTCTCGCCCGCAGACTGCTGCTCTGGAGTCAGCATTGGGGTCTGTCCCTAGTTGCAGTCCATATCCCCGGCAGGTTGAATCAAACAGTGGATGCACTGTCTCGGTGGAAACCCCGGTAAAGAGAATGGCGACTCCATCCTTTGGCAGTCCAGCAGATCTGGAAACCTATTCGCCACCCCAGAGAATGCTCAGTGCCGGCTGTTCTACGCTCTGGCCCAGGCTTCTCTCGGGATATATGCCCTGGCACATTGCTGGCCCAGGAAGAAATGCCTATATGCGTTTCCCCCAGTGAGCCTCCTTGCAACCCTCCTGTGCAAGAACAGGTAGGACGACGCAGAGGTCCTAGTGGTGGCACCTTATTGGCCCAACCGACCTGCTCCCTCGTGACAGTCCCTCCCTGGCCAGTTCTCCTACGGTCAGACCTTCTGACCCAGGGCACTTGTGTCCAGACCTCTGGAATCTCCACGTCTGGCGCATCATGCCGCGGAGGTGCCCCGGGTATTGCCACAGTCTGTGGTTCAAACTCTGTGTCTTGCCAGAACCTACTAGGGCCTGTTATGCCAGCAAGTGGGGTCAGTTCGTCGACTGGTGTCACTCTCGCCAAGTAGACCCAAGTAGCTGCCTCGTTGAACTCGTGCTAACCTTCCTGCAAGATGGTCTGGATCGAGGACTGTCTCCGTCCACCCTGAAGGGTTTACATCACTGCGATTTCTGCCTATCACCTTCCGGTTGAAGGCAACACATTGGGACGATATGTGTTAACGGTCTGATTCCTCAGAGGGGCCAAAGGGTTAGACCCTCTAGGCCATCCTTAGTTCCCTCCTGGGACCTTTCATTGTTCTTAGAGGACTTCAAGGTCCTCCATTCAAGCTGCTTGAATCAGTGGAGCTTAAATTTCTGTCAAGCCTCGACAGCTTTAGCCTCGATCAAGAGGGTGGGGAATCTGCAGGCACTCTCTGTCGATGAGGCCTGCTTAAAGTTCAGACCTGGTGATACTCATGTTATTCTGAAGCCCAGGCCTGGATATGTGCCCAAGGTTCCTTCCATCCCCTTTAAAAACTCTGGTAGTGAACCTCCAAGCTCTGCCCAGAGAGGAGGCAGCATCAGCCCCTGGTCCCAATTGCCCAGATCGAGCACTGAGAATCTATGTAGAAAGGACCCCGAACCTTAGTAGTTCTGATCAGCTCTTTGTGTGCTTTGGAGGACAGCAGATGATAGGGAAGGCTGTCTCCAAACAGAGGTTGGCCCACTGGCTAGTGAAGGCCATCTCTACCGCATACACAGCATCTGATGTCCCTTGCCCCCTGCAGTTGAGAGCCCACTCTATCATGGTTGTCGGGGCCTCCTGGGCGTTGGCAAGGGGGACTCCGCTGGCAGAGATCTGCAATGCTGCGGGTTGGTTGAAACCTAACACCTGCGCCAGGTACTATAACCTGAGCGTTGATTCCGTCTCTTCAGCCGTGCTAGGTGGTGGTAGCATTGTCTGAGATGTATGAAGGGGTGTCCAGCTTGGGTTGCGCCATTCTTAGTGATCCGTGCGCTATATTTGTCCCTGGAGATAACCTCCAGCTTTTTGGCTCCTCTCGCCCCAACAGGTGTAGTATAGTAAGCGGAGTATTCCAACGTTCTGTCCACGTGTGTGCCCTCTATGGGGGATTACCTGCTGAATCTTTTATGACCCCGAGCACGGGAGGGCCGAGCAGTTCCCGAAAAGGCTAACTCTCGAAAACTATTGCTCTAGCTAGCTCCGTCAATGCTATCTTCCCTCTGAAAGGCCTTTCCCCAGTGGTTCAAGGCGTATTTCCGTAGTTCCCTCAATGAAACCTTGTGTGTATTAAACTGCCAGAAGTTCTAAGTCCAGCGAGTATGGCCTCCGCTCGTCTCCCTGCAGCTCTAGGATAAATGCTCCTTCCTCTGGTATGAGTCGGTATAAGAGAGAATTGCCAATTGCGCATTAAAAATTAAGTCAATACTTAAGGCCAGGGCGGAGGAGGGCCCGTGTGGTGCCGGACTACTGATATGCCCGGCTTGCCTGGCCGTCGGCCTATGCGGAAGGACCTAGGTTGTGGTGTTTTGCAGGGTGTTCCCATAGTCGTCACCGACATAAGTCGTAGTGACCGACTGATGGGGAACGTAATGGTTACTTTTGTAACCCCTGTTCCCCGAAAAGGGAACGTAGACTCATGTCCGCCAGCCACAACCGTAAGGTCGTGAGTAAGTCTGGTTGCCTAGAGGGTGAGTACGGGTCCAGCGTTACAACAGGTAGAGTGACACGTTCACGTCCGGTTTATGCAGGACGGCGTGATCACGTGACCATCGCTGATTGGCCTTTTGAAACAGTGTGGACTGAGTAGTGCGCCCCTAGCGGAGCTTCCCATAGTCGTCACCGAGATAAGTCTCCGTTCCCTATTCAGGTAACGGGGGTTACGAAAGTAACCATTAAGTTACTTCATTTTAACCTTAGTAAGAAATTGAATGTACCTTCATACCAAATTTGCAGAAATTAATTAGGCCATGTTCCCTTTTCGCTGAATCTCATAAATGAAGCTTCTTTGAAGTTGTTTCGTCTTAACCTTAGTAGATAGTGTAATGCAGTGGTTCTCAAATAGTGGGGCCCCAGGGGGTGCGAGGCTTCGTCAAGGGGGGCGCGTTTTACTTAGGAGAACATGCTTTTTTATTTACATTTTTTTTTAACTGTTCTAGAATAAAGTGCAAAACAACTCCACTACATTAGCAGGCAGTGGCGCTCTCATTGGCAGAGTATGAAGTGTAGACACGAAGTGTAGAAGACAGGCAGAGAGAGAAGGAAATAGAGACAAACGAAAGTCTCCCGAAAGCTAAGGCGTGGAAATATGACGACGCGTATGTAGCGCTTGGCTTCACTTTGACTACGGGGGGAAAGACAGGTGTGCTTACTGAGTCTAAAAATGTTGGCAGCAGACAGCATGAAGCCATTAAGTTAAGGCATCTCTTAAAGACATTACACCCCAATCACGCTGAAAAGCCGCTTGAGTTTTTTTCACCAAAAACGTGCCAAATATTGCCAGCAATCACGATCAGTCAAACAATGTTTTTAGTTTTAGTAAGGATTTTATGTTTTTTTTTTCAATTTTCAGATGTACTTTAAATCTTTTCTGCCACTGTTAGCAAAGCTATTCTTTGTTGTAAGTTGGTTCATATTTCTTTCTTTTTTTCCTCTTATACATTAATAAGGATACTGTGTTTTGCAGAGGTGTAATTTTAACAAATTTAAAGACAAATAATACTGTTTATAGTCGTGCGAGGTGGGGGGGATTAGGGGGGGGCACGAGTTGTTTTCTTTTTCCTAGGGGACATGAAAAATTGAGAAAGACTGGTGTAATGTAACATGATAATGTAGCATAATATTAATAGGTCACGCTCACTTTTGACTGAAACTTCGAAGTCAAATATCTTGAAATTTAAGTGACCTACAGGTGTGACAGTTGTTTTATCTTACCTCAAGTGGAGAGTGGAACTTAACATACCTAATCAGAATACATTATTTAAGCCACACCTTCTAGACTACCACAACCTAACTCTTCAGACTCGGACACTCCTACAGTTTCAAACTATATACTTATTCAAATGAAAACACCTTCAAACTTAAAACAAAATGTATCAAAAGGATCAAACTGTTTAATCTATAAAATGCTTTTACATTGATTAAAACCTTAAACAGTTTTAAGCTTTGAACTTTTCATAACTTTGTAAATCTTAACAAAACTTGAAAAAAATTTAAACCATTTTCAATCCCAGTAAAGTTTGGTGTTTAAACTTCAAAATCTATTATTTTTTTGTTATAGGTGTACTTGTATAAAACGCCAATAGAAGATCTGGCCGATATCTTTACTTTTTGAAGCGCGAGCCTTTCACAATAGCAAATAACGTTAGCAACATCCTTGTAGTGTGCGTTCCACATTATTGTTGAATCCTGTAGTGATGTATGAAGAGTTAGAAATGCGTATTTCATTAATGTATGTAAGTCTAGCACAAGTAAAAAAAAAAAAAAAAAAAAACGTACTGTGTGTAAATACATATTGCCTATGTTTGTGTTTTGTAATGGCATATGGCGTCCTCAGGATGATATCCGGTGCATTAAGAAAGACTCTGAGAAAACTGCAGCTGAGAAGAAAATTTTGACTTCCAAGATCCAAGAGTTGGAGCTTTTCATTGAAATGTCTGAGAAGGAGCAAAAGAAACTCAGGCTTAAAAAGCAGGTGAGGATCTTAATTAACAATATTGTGCATTGTTTAAAACAATCATTCATTATTTTTTATTTTTAAACGTTATTGGAACAGTTTGGAGAGTGTAATGACTCCATTTAGTCTTTTTGGTCCCATATCAAAATTTGCATCATTAGGGCTCGATCACCAGCTGTGCAAGAATCCTATTATAATTGCTCTGATTAGTATTCAGTTTTGATTTCTTACTATGGGAAACCAGAAAAACCATCACATATCCGCTGAAGAGTACTGATAATGTTGTAGAGAATTAAAAAAATAATGCGCAACATTCCAGGAGAGCATGGTGGAAAAGGGCCTGCTGAAGATGGAGGTGCAGCGGCTGAGGGATCTTCAGTATAAGCGAGCAGACGGAATGCTGAGCCTGGAGATGAGAAGCCTACAGATGAAGACAGCTATGAACGAGAGAGAGCAGGAGATCCACCTGCACCAGGAGATGCTCACTAAACAGCTCAAGCTCACTGAGCAGGAGCGACAAGAACTCAGGTGAGAGCACCTAGACAGAGCAGTGTTTACCATATTTGATCCTTTGAGGTTTTGTAAGATGTAGCCTCTAATTTAATGCAAAATTCAAGAGTTCAGAGTGTTCTGTTCAGAAGTGAAAACACTCTGCATTATTTGTGCTCATATCTTTATATCTCATATCTTTAGTCTCATCTAACCTGAATTAGTTCAAATTTAAACCTTTGAGCTTTTTATTCAGATTTTTTTAGAACACTTTATAAAGCCTTCATTGGATTACCAAACTTGGTTTAGGTTTTTAATATGAAAACTTTGTTTAATTTAAACATCTTAGCATTTTTTGTACAAAGAAAGGAAATTGTTGGTTTTGTACACATGAAGAACATTTGATTAACTCCCTTTCTTTATAAACTTGGAAGAATCTAGTTGTGTAGACTTTTTTTCATCTAAAGTTATCTAAATATTTTCTATTACGCATACTGTGCTGTGCAGTTTTATGCTAGTGTTCCCACTCTATCAAGAAACTGAAGCGAAAGCCAACTTAAAGCATCATGATCTAAATTTGCTTCTGACCCTCTGCCGATGTATTGAAGGGGATCCCTTCATTTCTGTAGACCTTTTACTCTAGGAGAAGGCCTTACCACTTTTTGCCAAGAACAACCGTTATTGTTCATCAACAACTGAAATCTCTTTTGGAAGCACCCAATAGCCTTCATTCATCCTTCCATCCATTATCTTGTGGTTTTTTCCCCTACCGTGGTCGCCACAGCGGAATGAACCTAGAAAATAACCTAGGTGCAACAAAAAAAACCCCCAGAACATACATTTAAATCTTTTGAAGTACTCGTACTCCATGTTACATTAGCAGTTTAAAAACAAAAACCTACATTCTCTTCAACATTAGCTGTTTTCTACAGGCCACCAAATCGCAATTCTAGTTTTCTTCAAGAATTTGCTGATTTTGTTGTGCATCTTTTTGATGAAGCAGATAAAGGAATGATCTTTGGCTACTAAATTCCTGTGGATTTAAACAAAATGTGGCTAGAGCAATGTTCTCAATTTCGATTTCTGAAATGTATTTGTGTTTCAGGATTTGTACAAGTATTTTTGCACATGTAAATGGGTTTTCTAAAATATAAAATAGTTTTGGAATTTGTATATTTGTTTTGTAAAATTTAGATTTGTTTTGTAACTTGTAAAAGTGTTTCACACAGAGGCAGAAATAACGCTGTCAAAAGTTTCAGTTGTTTTATTTCATTGGAACTGTTCTATCTAACAATATTTATGTTGTGTTTATGCACTATGTTGAGAACGTGTGTATATTAAATCAGCCTATTAACGGGTCAATAAACTTTAATAATGAATAATAATGTTTATTTCTACTCTCAGTGTTGCTGTAAATGAAGCTTTGTCCAAAATTGACAAGTTGAGAAAGAGGTACGAGATCCTAACTGTTTCCTTGGCTGTGCCAGAAGGAGAAGAGGAGAATTCCCAGGCCTACTTCATCATTAAAGTACCAAATAACCTTTTTGAATTCTTATAAGATGTGTAGAACAAGACTGTTATTTGCAAGGTTAAGTCAATGGCTAGGCACTATATTTAATCCTTGCAGAGAAGGTGGATTGAGTATGACAAGTACCCCGGCATGATGAATCGTGCTGAAGTTTGTCATATTAATTGAGGATGTTGTTAGTGTTTAACTCTTTCGACATTCATAGTCACTCCAAATAATCAGGAACGTCCTGGACTATTTGCATGAGATAAACTGGACACTATTAACGGTGGAGGGCAGAGTTTGTCTTTGGGAGAAGCTAGTGAGCAGTCAATTTGCTGTGTCCATTTAGGAACATTCAGTGCATTTTCAAATGTCAACACAGCTTTAGACTTTAGAGTTTAGACTTGCTTGATACCACAGATGCCTAAGAACGCCTGTACTTTTCAACAGGCAGCTCAAGAGAAGGAAGAGCTCCAGCGTCAGGGTGATGATTTGGACAGAAAAATCCACAAGACGGAGAAAGAGATCAATGCCCTGGAGAACACCTTGAATTTGGTCAACAACTGTAACACTAGCTACCGCAAACTCCTGAGTAAAGTCACAGAGTCCAGTAACTACCCTTCTTCTCTCCATTACAACACATTTTCAATGAAAGGCAGCCAGTCATGTGATGTACTGACACAGCTTTAACAATGCACTACTTAGGGGTCAATTTAATAATGGGGCCAATTTAAAGTGTTTTGCTGTAAAGCCCATAAAACAGAAGGGAAAGATTGAGTGTGCTCTATCTCATTGCAGGTCCCATGCACCAGGAGAAGATGAAACTGGAGGAACAAAGACGAGCAGTTGAGGAGAAATACAAATTCAAGAGATGCCAAACAAGAGAACTAGAAGAGGATGTGGAAGTAAAGATTTGTGTGGATTTTCCTCAATTCTTGGTTAATTTAGATTAATGTATTTGCCAGTCAACAAAATTTATTATTTTGTCTTATTTCAAACTTGATGAAACATTTGGGAACACTGTGTCAAGAATGATGATAACTTAATCAATGTGTTAAAAATGCTAACCATGGTCAAAGTCCACTTTATTTTGTTTTTAAGTTTTATTTTAAAGTTACATTTCATTTGATGGTGCCATTCAGGGCTCTAAAAGACAACTTACAGCATAAAAAGAAATGAACAAGCAGTAGACAATTTCAAATAGTGAAGCTGAAAAAAAAACAAAACAGATAAAAAGAATAAGAATACATAGAACATCAACTACCAAATGCAATATTAAACAGATGTGTTTTCAGCCTCGATTTAAAAGTGCACAGGAACTTAGATCCTGAGGGAGGTTGTTCCACAGTGTTAGAGCTACGTGGGTTATGTTGGTTATGTCATTGCGTATGCAGACTACAAAGTGGTATCGAACGCAAGGTAACTTCCTGTTTTTGCTTCTATAACAAATACCTCACTCATGGGCAAGTGATGGGCAAAACAACAAAGCAGAAAAATATTTCTGCTAAAAAAGCTCAATAAGTGGATTATCTTGAGAGCTGGCTTATAGTAACCAGTAAGGTTCTCCCGTTCTGTCCGAGTGCAAGGAGCCACTGCAAGCTCCAGTTCCTTGTGTCTTTGCTGCCTTCCAACATCAAACAGTAAGGCTCCTTTTGTTTATATAAAGTGTGAGGTCAGTCACTTTCAACTGGTCAGTCTCTGCTAAGTGTGTTGCTGAGATATGTCTCGGCCTTCAGATCCTTCAGTTGCATTGGATTGGTTGCATTGACAGATAGCATGATTATTGTCTCGAATGTTACCTATCATCAAACAGACAGAAAAAAAGAAGCTGAGTATACGACTAAAAGAGAAAGAAGTAGGGGCCAGACCATGATAGACTTTATATGTGAGGGTTAACGTTTTTAAATCAATGCGGACGCAGAGCGTGAGTCATTGCAACAATTTACGAACAGGTGTGATATGTTCATGGCTCTCTGGTCCAAGACAAGGGCTGCTGAATTCTGAACATACTGCAACCTGTCCAGAGTGGACCCAGAAAACCCGACCAGGAGATGAGACGTGACAAATGCATTGGTCAGTCTTTCTGCAAAAGTGAAATTCAACATAGGGTGCAGTCTAGTGAAATTTCTCAAGTGGTAAAATGAAGAAGTGCTTGTGGTGAGGACATGTCAAACCAAGGCTCCTCATTCTGGTTTTTCTATCTAATTATGAACCATTAAGTTTTCTTAACAGGGAACCAGTGCCTTTTAGTTGTTGTCATCCCCACAGTTCCTCTCTTATAGTAGCATGAAGTATGTGAGGTAAAAATAGGTGTAGGAAACTTAGAATTGAAGATCAGGAGAGTTGTGGGGTTTCACAAAGGATATTTTAATGTGGTAACGCTAATATGGTCCAAAATATCTCCAATTGAGCAACACATTTACACTGCATTCGTCATTCAGTGGGCAGTCCATAAGAATGTTCGCTCAGTAACCAGATTTGAAAACATAAAACCCTCACCACCTGATGAGAAATTGAAGAGTAGAGAAAGAAACATTCTCTTGAGATGTGCTGCTGTTCACAGTCATACTGCATCTGAAATCTTGTTTTGACTGAGTAGCATGCACATGTCTCCCTCTCAGGCTTAAGCTATCAGACAAAGATTCCCTGATCTGCAGTGCTCATTTCACTTTATTATTAATTAAATTACTCTCATTTAACTTTTATTTAAGTCAGCAAATATCATATTCATTTTATGTCCATCACAAAAACCTCAAAGCAGTGGGCAAAGAACTTAAGATGAAAAGGGACTGAAAGATTATTGCTGTTGCTGATGGATTTAGAAAATAGAAAACCATTCCATTGTTTGCCTCTCTGAAAGATGATCAGACTGACAAATGCCTCTTATTAGAAATCATTACTTAAAAAGCATAAATGTTGTTTGCACTAATATATTCTAAACAGTCTCTCACATCTCTTTTCATTCTGATGTCTTATATATTTTTTTACAGGGTTTACTATGCAAATGACCCTAAATGTTTTCACAATATTTTTAGAGCATGTCCAGAGTCTTGGAGAGTCTTGTTGAAGAGGAAGCATCTATGAAGGAGAACATTGAAAATATTCAAGTTCATCTGCTCTCTCTCAACAAAGATATTAATTCTCAAGAAGAGAAACTCAAAAGAGCCACCAAACAGGTCTGATCGCACTCTAGTTTCTACATTTCCTTCCGCTTATTTCATTATTTCTTCTTATTTCCCTTCAAAAACGTTATATTTTGATATAACATAAAAATATAATATCATATTAATGTTTTTTGTTTAAAAAAAATGTTAAAATGTTCTCACTGTTCACAATTTTTTTAATCTGAAGACTGGGACTCAAAAATACTTCCTGAACTAGCATATTTTTGAGAGAAACTGATTCAGCTGAAGCTAAGAGTATTTGGGGGAAATTAACTATGCATTTAAGACCTATTCTAGAAATAGATTGTGGCTACATTTCATCATGTAATTATACAAAGACTAAAGCATGATATTATCATTGAGATGACAATATTGTAATCTAGCACACTTACTAAACACTTACCAAAACTTACAAGTAAAACCAGTGGGGCTCCAAATGGCTGATATAAAATAATATTTGTATAATATATATCTTTAAATAGTATACATTAACCACTAAATATTGAAATGAGCTAATATTTCCTTGCTGATGAGTGTGAGGAAAAACTGCTTTACTAGAGTCTTCTTTTCATCCATAGTCCTGCAAACATAAAATAACATATTCAATAATGTATTTAAAATTCAGTTTTACAATAACAATATTGCTTCATTGATATTTAATTTCACATACTTGTAACAAGAACTAGGAATTCAATTATTTGTATTGCTAGGTAGGATACAGTAAATAATATTTGTTCATAGCGATAAATTAACCAACTATTCCTTAGTCCTGATTAAATATTTGAGAAAGATTGTATGCTGAGATCTTAATCTAAGTGACGACAAAGCAATTCTTGTGTTTTTTATTGTTGAGATATATTTGAATATTTCTTGTTTAGCTTATTTAAAAAAACTATATAAAATCTCCAAAGGACAAAAAAAAGTAATGTAATAGCAACAAACTAACCGCTTTAAATACAGATGTAACAAAAGTTGCGTTTAAATGTTGTGATGTTCTTAAATAGGAAAGGGAATCACGGTTCATGGTTTTAATCACAGTTCTGAAATTTTCAAAACTCAAGCATCATGAGCCAGATTACCATATCTGAAGTAGCTGAATGCAAAAAGTTTGTCAAAATACGGAGACAAACTAAAGAATTTATTAAAATAACAGTGGACAAAAGAAAATGTATGATTTATTCAAGACACAAATAAGTGTCTCTTAAGGTGAGTTTACAAACTGTAAAGACATGTAATACATATTACACTGTAAAATGTGTAATAAAGACAGGCATGTTTTAAATATTATAGAGATTGTAGATTTCAAAAATCTACAAAGATTTCCAAAAGCCTGACTCAAATCTATTTCTTGGGTTAGCATTGTTATCACGCCATATTAGTGTTAATTAGTCCAAAGACAGTGCTTCTACAGCAGCAACAGACTGGTGTATGGAGATGTATTTATATCAGTTCTAACAAGGTAAATAACACTTTTCCTTTGTTAGCATCTGTGTTGTGTTGGGCTAGCTAGTAGTAGTTAGCATTCTTACCATGCCAATATTTATCACTGCAAAGACATCACTTCTACAGCAGCAACAATGGCACAGAACTATATATGCTCTGATGAAAGGGTATGTTCAGAGTCCTCACAACGGAAAAATCACAAACATGAAACTCAACTAAAAACCCAGCATTAGATGGGAGACCAAGCAAGCAAGCATTACTGCACTCAATTGAACTCATCAGTGCGGTGAAAAAGCTCCATAAGATTCATCAGATGTTCACAGGTTTCACTGCTAAAGACTTTCCTCCCCAGGAATCATTTTTTTCTGCCACCACACCAGTTTCAGTAACTATGCTAAATAAATTGTATTTATTTGTGCTGGTCACTTGTTATTACCTTTTACTCTTTATATTTTAGTTTTCTGTTGTACAACCAGCACTAAACTGTGTTTTAGGTTCTCTGTCCAGTCATAAAAGTTTAAAGTAACAATTTTAAATTTACTAATTACCATCTTTCAATGGTAAATAGTTGATCTCATTGGTCTCTAATCTGATACTAATCTTTAATACAATACTTTTTGTTGGACAGTGTACTAAATCCACCAGGGAAATTCGTTCTGATAAAGCAACCACAGGGAAGACGCTTGAGGAGTGTGACATACAACTACGAGAACTCAGAGGCGTGAACAGAAGTGTCAACAAGCAGCTCATTGAAGCCATGGTGGACAATCCCAAGCTATCATCTTTACTAGATAATAACTTCATGCAGGTAAAAAAATGCTTTATGGTATGAACCTTTATGGTTTACTAAAAAAACAATCATGAAATCTGAGTGTTTGTGTGTAATCTGAGCTTGTGTGTGTGCGTGTGTCAAATCTGCATGTGGGCATAAGTTTAAGTGTAAATGGATCAAATTCATCATCAAGATTAATGCTATCTTTTTCATTGTAGTATGGTCTGTCTCTACCATCCTGTACGTCCACTACGTCCAGTCGCCAGAGCTTTCGGATGAACTCTGTGCGGAGTTCTGCATCACCACTACGGTATTCACTCAACCATGCTTTAATCCTGAAGAGTCAGATTTTTTTCTAAATGTTTTTATTCATGAGAGTCTAAAAAAAGTGGTGAAGTATAGTAGATATGTGCTATCCGCCTGATATCGTGACGTCAAACGCTGCTTCTGGGCCAGCCGCTTCACCCTCCCATTTGCATTAAATGGTGGAAAGGCGCAGAAACTTTGATCGTTATTAAAACGCTTAAAATTTAATTTAATTCAAGCAGAAAATTATGATGTGTAGATTAACACAAATAACGTGCCATAATAAAGTCAAGGTGTCCTAACAAATACGTTTATAAAGTGAAATGTGCTGTTCTGTAACACAAGTTAGAGAGGTACAAGTACAAGTGTTTGGCTGATTTTTAAAAAGATATTTTGCACATGTTTTGTTGGTGTTTTTTTTCCCAATGCATTCTAAAATACATGTAGTGCATTAATGCTCCCTATACATGCCAGGTCTTCTAACCCATCTGCCTGCAGTACTCCAAGAAGTGTCTCTGTCTCAATACTTCCAATGAAGCCTGTGGATCTGGGGCTTGGGCTGTCTGTGACATCTCCTCAGGGATCGTGTCCATCTAGCCCTGGAAGCAGCAGGAACATGAAGAGCCCATAAACCTTTTCAGATTTTGAACCAAATCAATGAACATATCTGCAAACACATCAGCATTTATATTCCATATCCACTTTTAAATCAACACCAAGTTTCATCTTCAAATCCACATCCAAAACAACCACCCAGATCAACGACCACAATTCAACTCTCATTAAATCCTATACCTCAAATAATCCTATATTTAAATATAAATACACAGAGGAGAGCGTGAACTCAAAGTAAACTATCCTGCGTAATTTTCAGGCACATCTCTTGCTTACCTCTTGGATTTATTCGCTATTGCTGGCCTAAGCAAACTTTTTAGTGTCTGATTGTAGTGTCTGTTGGTGGGTTATAGACAGTGTCTCTAAAAAGCTTTTGTGCTGCTCAACAAGGCCATAATTTTTATTTATATTGATGCAATGAGCATCATTCATGTGAGAAATTAGTTCTTACTAAACTGTGAAAACAATCTTATAAATTGCAAAAAAAGCATGCAAAATTATATCAAATGTAGGACTATATTGTCAAGTTTGTAATGATTATTATATTGAATCCCAGTGAAATCAAATTAGAATTTTATATAGGAACATTATTTTCATGATTTTTGCTCATATTTCTTCTGGTAAGGTTTTGTTGCATTAAACAAGTAACAAAATAATTAATTAGTTAAATGGTGTGACTTGGGCTAGAGAAAGAGAGTTCTATGGGTCTTTGTGTTTCTGGGTGCGCTCAGGGTCTATAGAGACCCCTGGGACATCAACACCCTCTGAAAAACTTGAGGAGTTATTGAGTGCACAACCACACTGTTACTCCGAAAAAAGTGACTATGGTATGATGAATAAAATAGTTTGCATCTTGCGGATTTCTGAGATTTACCTTTTTATTTATCTTTAAATTTGAATGTTGCTGGTGAGTGAACTCACATGACACAATCTCTTTACTACATAGTCTTCAACATTGTTAAAGAATATTAAACTCTCTCTCTCATAGAAATCACTCCGGAGGCTGGGAACAGAACAGCAACACGATGGTAACTTTATTTTGCACTTCTCATTTAAGTAAACACTGAAATCGAACTCTATTGAAGCTGGAAGAGCTAATCGTAAAGGAGAGAAGTAAGAAAAGCCGGAAAGAGAGCGCGAAAGCCTCCGCGCACCCTAATTTATGTCCTCCCAAGGGACGGGTCCATCCCTGCCCGGAGACTCCGCCTACTCCACCAGTCACCTCCCTCAGGCAGTTAGAGACCTTAAACACACATTCAATATGATTAATGAAATGCTAATAAAAATACTCATTATTACTAATACCCAATATAAGGATTTTAAATGTCTATCACAACATCCGTTGAAGTGAATGATTGAAGGGGAAGTATATTTTCAAAGTATTACAAGCTAGGGTTTAAGTTGTTGCTTTAATTTTCACAACGCATAGTATTTTGTCCAGTGTTCAACCCTTCAACAAAAGACTTCACCAAAAGTATGGGTAAATGCTATTGTAAGACAAAAAATGGTAAAAAAGCTAAAAACATGATGTTATTAAAAACAAACTGCCTTACTTTTTGAATAATGTTGGCTCAACTGGTTGCAAGAAATGCCTTTTTTAACAAATAAGACATTATCTGGTGTTATGGATAACAGGATCTGGTGCCTATGGAGGACATTTCAGTACAATGATCACATTGTCATGTTCAAAAAACCAGTCTCAGATGATTCACACTTTCTGATATGATGCATTATCCTGCTGAAAGTAGCATCAGAAGATAGGCACACTGCCATAGGGATAAACTTGGTCAGCCACAATACTCAGGTAGGCTGTGACATTGACACAATGCTCAATTGGTACTAAAACAAATATCCCCCACATTATTACACGATTACCACCACCAGTCTGAACCAAATTTACAAGGCAGGATGGATTGGTGACTTACTGGATGGAGTGGTTACACGAGTTGGCCGTTCTTCTTTGACTCCTTCTCTGACCAATGTCATCAACAAGGCATTTGCACTCAAAGAATTGCCGTTCACTGTACGTTTTGTCTTTTTCCGCCCATTTTCTGTAAACCCTAGAGATGGTTGGGTGTAGAAATCCCAGTAGATCAGCAGCTTCTGAAATACTCAGACTAATCCACATGGCACCAACAACCATGCCATGTTCAAAGTCACTTAAATCAGCGTTCAAATTCTTGATTTCAAATCATCTTGACCATGTTTGCTGCCATGTGGTTGGCTGATTAGAAACTTACATTAAACCTCTTACACCACCAAATCATAATATCAAAATTTAATATTAGATAATTTTTTTCAGTAAAATCCATTATGTACTTGCCATGTGCAGTCAAAAATCAGCTTTAGTATTAATTTCGGCAAAACATGATAAATGCATTGCGAATGGAAAGAGAAGAGTTAAAGAGTGATTCAAATGAACTACTCATTTCTATATCCACCTCTTGGTCCGTTGAGAAGCAATGGTGAGATTGAGCGAGACGGGAGAGACTGACTATAGAGGTTCCTCATGACTGACTATAAAGATTAGTTCTTTTTTGTTTTGTTTTTTTTTTTACAAATCGTTCACGAATGACACATCACTAACTTACACACATCACCCCTCTCTCTGTAATCATGTGACAACAGTGCCAAGAAAGCGCAAGCACAAGCAATCTGATTCAGATTTCAAAGTGAAGATGACCGACAAAGAAAGAGGGGATCTGTTTGCAGCCATTTTACAGCAGTGGATAAACACACAGTAATCTGCTATGTTTGTAAAAATAAAACATTTCTGATATTGTGGTAGTTTCACAAATTTGGATACACATTTGAGAAGTCAGCTTGAAAAAGAGAACTCCAGGTATACATCAATTAACATTAATGTTTTCAGGAGCTCTAACATAAACAAACTAATAATATATTTTAACAATGTACATTTGGTATTTATTAATTGAATGATTGTAATTAAAATAAAAGCCTCAACCTTCATATTTTTCATATACAACATGGTTATAATTAAAACAAATTATGTATATATTAAACTTATTTAGTTACACGTTTTTCACTTTATAAAAATCAAAGTAAGCTCATTTATAATCCTATTAACTGTAACTCTTTCATTTAAATGATTACTGTTTGTGTTTTATTGTACCACTCATCATAATGAATTATCATTATTAAGTAGAAATGCGAGATTTTTTTAATAATTGGTATCGACGATACTGAGCCTGTTATTACTTGGTACTGGATCGATACCAACATCTACAGTATCCCCCCCTGCAGATTATAGTGCTCAGGGATGAGTGCTAGTATAAAAAAAAAGTCATGTGGTTCAGGGGCTGCAATCTTTTGAATGTTAGTAAGCCTTACCACTCTGTGTTCTACACCTTCTTGGTTCTTTTTTCTTTATTTATTGTAAAAGCTCTTCCACAGAAATCCGCTGACTTTTACTGCAGAAATCATCAAAAATCTTAAAGAAGACATCTGGCCCTGCTCGTGACCACATTACTATTCTGTAAATGAAACTGCAGCCGGAGCCAGAGTATTTATATTTCATAAAACAACTTTCACACTCTTAGGGATTAACCTGTTGCATGTACTTTATTAAGAAACAGAGAGGAGAGACATGAAATTTACTATTCTTTCTTATACAGCACATGTTGAAATCACTTGTGTGACTACAAACCGCTTTTAAAGTGTCAGTGAGTGCCTAAAAGGGGGTGAATTTGCAAAAAGAATCTTTGTTAGTAATGGTACTCATAGCCCAGCTAAGCTCCTCAGTAAATGGTGCAGTTAGCAGTTGTAGAATCCAAACAGATCCATTCATTGGTGTATTGCTTGAAACCCTCAGCTTCTACCAGTCCACTTCCTGCACAAAATGAACATAGCATTGCAGTGATTACTTTATGAGCAAGTTTCAGAAAACACCTCATTAAAATACTTGTAAAACAAGAGGTTCACCGTCAATAAGGTTGAAGAGGGTGCAGTAGGTTTCTCCATTGTCTTCAATCTTGGCCCAGGTTTTAGATACAGAAAATCCCTGAAATGACCATTTGCAACCAATTGAAAGATAGAAAATACTGTCTCAAACGAGTTTTAAAAAGACAGCAGCAAAATTAACATGCTAGTAGCTGCTTTGACTCAAACCTGAAGACTGGAGGTTTTTTTTTCTCAAAATTTGCTTTGGTAGCCAAGTTAACATTAGTAAATGGGTGAATTGGTCTATATTAGACAATAACACATTGTAGTGTGACTCACTTAATTGTAAGCATAATTTGCATTGCATAAAAAAAATTATGAAATTTTCGTAATTTGGCAGTGGAATTTTTTTATTTATGATCATGCTTTATTTTCTTTTTTTATGGTAGTCCATCTGAAAACCTGTGAAACACATGTAAGATCGTAAAATTTTCCAAGCCAATGGCCTTAAGGCCTTATCCAAACTTTACAGTTTATGTAGACTTTTATATGAACTTCACAATCACTAAAGCTATAATTGCTTAGAGAATGGTCTCCTCAAATTTCTAAAAAACAACCTTGTAACCTTTAAGGAAGAGCTATCAAAATAGTCACTGCTTGTTTAGCGGTGAAGACCTGCTTTAGGGATGTCAAATATCAATAGGTTATAATCAATTAGAGACTATATTTTAAAGTACACAATGCAAGACAAAGAAGCTACAGATTTATCACAACATAACCATTTTGCAAGTGCAGTTGGTCTGCTTTTAACATAGTTTGAATTACCGTCACTCTACAGACAGACTCCTCTGTTGCCACCAGGTGAAAGTTCAGGTCCTCTTTGCCGGTCCACTGTCTGGACGTGTGTTTGGCCACGATATGAAAGGGGGTTGCAGACACCAGCTGCAAAAGACAATAGTTCAGATCACTTAAGAGAAGTCTAAGATTTCTTGTCATCCCAACAAACAAAAATGTTTTTAATTGTGCATTATTACATTGACTTAAGATACAGTTTTCAATTTAGAAATGGTTCAAAATCACACTCATTTTGCTATAAATAAAAATATTTATACCTCATACAAGCATCTCTGTCCCACAGTCAGGCATCCAGACATCCCCTTCCAGGCCTTGATCTGGTTCACCAGATTCACATAGACCTCCTCACAAGGAATCCCAAAGAGCCTATCAGAAAAGCCGAGAGAATTCTGCTTTTAGTGTTTGATCCCATGATTAAAGTTGATGATTCATTTCTATAGAGAGCGGGGCAACTATTGTAGTGAAAGTTTGGAGACAAAGCCTCATGATCTCAGTCACATGTTTAATAATTACTTGATGAATATCTGATTAATATAGGGAAGTTTACAAGAGAAACTAAACGTACAGAATCTAAACTATTTTAGTGACATCAAGTCTTTCTGTCCTCGTTCACCAACATCAAACTTAGACATTTTGGGGAGCACACCAAAGTAAGGGTGTCCCAATAAGTTTTTTTTGTTGTTGTTGTTCATATTCCGATCCTTTGGGTTAAATTATCTGCCGATTGTGATATTTCCAGAATGAATAACTTCTTTTCTGTTTAATTCTGATCGTGTTTCTGGATCAGCTGCATTTTGTCAAAAAGAACTGAAAAAAATTCAAGCTGTCACAAGCTTTCTTTATTTAAATTTACTTTATTTTATTATCCATTTATGAATACAAACATAAATTTCTTGTTCACTGCCATATTAAATAAAATAAAGCTTATACAAAATATTAAAATAATAAATTATAATAAATAATACTAATAAAAACAAGATAATAAAAGCTCAAAATAATAATTTTACTTAAAATAAGTTTTGCAATAACAAAACAAATAACAAAAAAAGAACGTATCTTTAAACAAAGTAGTAGAACTAGGTTTGAAGACATTTAAGTCGTGTAAAAATTTGGCTTAGCCTTGGTGCAAATAATGGTAATAATAATGGGCTTTAAATATTTTTCATAATTTTTTAGGGAAGTATGGCGACGGCGGTATTTTGGAAGAAAAACTTTACATAAAATATTTAATCAATTGCAAGAACATACAATTGTACACAAATAGTGGCATAACTTTATTTTCATAAAACTCACACATTGTACCTAAAATTACAGAGCATACAGAATAAAAAAGATTTGCTTTAAATATTCAGCTAAATATCAAATCTTAAGTCTAAATATCAAATATAAAGTCTTTATAAGGAAATTATGTATTTTTTTTCTGTGTAATTAGAATTTTAGCGAAAACAACAAAAATAATGCTATAGCAATAATAAGTGCCAATATTGGACAGTTTTATTATTTTAGTTTAGCAGACATGTTCTCTGATACTATGCACAATACTATAGCGTTTAGCCCCACAGCACACGTTCATGTTGTTGGTGTTTGGTTCCTTTCTTTGTTTTAGCGAATATACATGTGATCACAAACTAATATAACTAACATAAACGTCCAGATGGCAATTTGAAGATGATATACGATGGTCTCGTCTAGTCACCTTTGATAACTTTCCCCTCGCTATTTGTAGTCATGCACACTTTTTTACTTTCATTGAATGTACATTATTTTCACACAACTGGTCTGCTGTATCTGCTTTTTTGACCCAAAACACTTCCACACCATCCATCTTTGGGATTAAACCCTTTCTCTTAACTTCCTAAAGCCATGCTTGCCTTCTCAGCTCTGTTTAGCTCACTCTCTGAGCTTCAGCCAGTGCACAAGCGAGCTATGTGGCATAATTGTATCAGTAATATTGTAAATGATACCATATGGCCCACTTCTCTGTACGTGTATGTGTTTTGTTTTTTGAAAATCACATGATCGAACAACCCTAATTAAAAACATACATATGATGCATTTCGTTATGTGGATGTGTTATGTCCTTAAAATACAATTCAATTAAATTATTCAGTTTTTTTTCCAATATTTCAGATTCTCTGTTTCTGCTGGCAATATGAATTCAGTCTGTGTTGCATTAATAAACAAGCATTCAGTTTTAGAGCCCAGCATTGTTCTCTCACATCAACCAGCAGGCAGAATAGCACAGAGGTGCAGTAGTTGCAGATGTGGAATGAAAGAATAAAAACAGCATTAAACAAAGGCAGGAGCCAATAATAGGTGTAATAGGCCAAATGAGAATTGAAGAGTTTTCCAGATATGGAGTGACTCAGCAGAATTTCTGCCCTACATGTAACCCATCCCAGTGTACACACACAGCAGTGAACAAACACACCTGGAGCAGTGGGAGCCATGGCTGCGGGGCCTGGATAGCAGTCAGGAAACTGGTGCTTTGTTCAGAGCTCCACTCGTGGTTGTTGAAGATGGAGAGCAAGTGTTTCATCACTCCCACCACCTTTAACTCAGTGGATCTGGGGATCGAACCTGCGACCTTCCAATCACAAGTCGATCTCCTTATCCAACAGACCACAGCTGCCTTCAACTGCTTTAGGAAGTCATTTTTACAAGAGATTTCTAACAGGAGAGAATCTTCACCCACAATGTGTGGTCATGCTAATAACAGTACTGATATTGTAAACTTTACAAAAATAAACTGTTATTTTAAAGGTCCTTTTAAAAAATATTATGTTTTTTTGTTTTACTTTTTTATACCTAATAATATGAACATACATATAATCACGCTGTTAAAAAAAACTCAACACACTTACCATATGATCCTGCACTGAGCATGGAGAGGTTCAGCGGTGACCATCTGACTGATAGCCAGGGTGAAGGTAAGGGTCAGAATCAGAGCTCTTGACTGCATGATGAAGATTTCCTAGTAGGCTTGGCTTGCTGTCAATTACTGCTCAGAGTGCTGTTGAAGCTTTATACTAAGGCTCTGATCAGAGTCATCATGTGAGTGCTGAGGAAAGTGGTGCCATGGCATCGATTAACTGTGTGTCTTTCTGCATGCAAATCTGCCCTCTGTTTGGTGTGGCTTATCTCGAGCACAAAAGGCCATTCAGACCTGTTGATAATACTATTAGAAGCAGTCAGATGTTTAAAAGAGCTTTTGAAAGATCCACAAGTTTATGGTGGACAGCAGGGAATCAGAAGGATTTATGATGTTAATCACAGCAGCATAGCTTCCTTTATGAAGACAAGCACAAACATTGTCAGTTCTTCATTTAAAAACATCCATTTTTATCTTGTCTGCTTTTTCCCTTTCGTGGTCGCCACAGTGCAATGAACTGCCAACTATTCCAGCATATGTTTTACTTGGCAGATGCCCTTCTTACTCGGCAGATGCCCTTCCAGCTGCAACCCAACCGTGTTCTTACCCAATTGATTTATGTCGCATGTCTTTGTTCTTGTGGGGGAAACCGGAGCACCCGGAGAAAACCCACGCGATCACGAGGAGAACATGCAAACTCCACACAGAAATGTCAACCGACCCAGCCGAGGCTAGAACCAGCGACCTTCTTGCTGTGAAACAACTGTGCTACCCACTGCGCCACCGTACACCCATTTATTAACATATTTATAACATCGGTCTGCTGGACATACTCTTGCTGTCTTTGCTGGAATTCATACATTTTGAATATTTGCTTAAAAATAGCTAAAATGTACAAACACCTGTGACTCCAAATACACGCAAGTAACCAACATTGACAAGAAAATAATTCTCACAGTTTTCTTAGCCCTTATTTATAGCCTACCCTGAAGAAATCCAGCTAATCCAGTATATATCATATATGAGATATATAATATATTTTTTATAAATATTATATAAAATGATGCAATTCCCTGGGCTATCTCTGTTCTCTGTTTGAGGAATGTGAGTTACATAATTTCTTCTTAATATCATCGTAAAATCTGGGTAGTAAACTGATTAATGTGATTTAAACCGTGTTTTAATTTTAAATAAAAAATAAATAACTTCAATTTATGTCACTGAAAATGGCAACAACAATACCATCTTTGATGGGCTCAGAGTTAACAATAACTGCATCAACATCTGAGGCTGTCAGAACACGTCACAGTCCACTAATGCAAATTGATCCATATAAAGGGAAAATACCATGAATCACAAGCTCTCCATGCTTTAAATTATGAGCCTTCTGCCAAATATTCTTTCTTGGTCTCAAGCATCTTTGTCAGCCACAATTGGTCTGTGTGTAGTTTGATCATTCAATTTTGTATTCCTATGGAATAATAAGCTTTGAATCATTGAAGACTCGCAACATTTGTGGTCCAATCAATCAATCAATCAATCAGTTTTAGATAGCGCTTCTTTAGCAATTGCTTTCAAAGCAGCTTCACAAAGTCCTCGTGAGGATCAGGTAGAGTAGATAGGAGTCCCCACTGTGAGAGGACTTTCGTTCACTCAGGCAGGTCGCTAATCACCTCCCCAGCATAAAGAATATACAAACCTAAAATCCATCAACGAACGGTTCGCCGGACAGGAACTGAAAAAAACCCAACAAAACAGGAACTAACAAATGGAGAAACAACGGTTAGAAAACTGTAACACAGACTACAAACAAGTGATCAGCATCCGGATCAGAGATAAATGATGAGGATAGGTTAGAGAGGAACATTGAACCACATTGTTTTTTTCAAACAGTTTGTATGTATATAGTGCTCAGACACCAGATCTGTTTAGACAAATACCAAGAGATAATTATTCAAATGCCAGATTAAACAGATATGTTTTTAATTTAGTTTTGAAATCTGTGAGTTTAGCTGTGCTGCGGACAACATCTGGGAGTTTATTCCAGAGCTTCGGGGCTCTATATGAGAACTCTCGTCCACCTCTTGTGGATTTACTAACCTTCGGTATAATCAATAGTCCTGCTTCTTGTGATCGAAGAGCGCGAGCTGGAATATATCGTGATAGGAGACTGTTCAGGTAGGCCGGAGCAAGCCATTCAGCACCTTAAAGGCAAGGAGCAGTATCTTGAAGTCAATGCGATATTGTACAGGAAGCCAATGAAGAGAGCACAAAACCGGTGTAATGTGATCATATTTCTTTGTTCTTGTGAGAACTCTAGCTGCTGCGTTGTGGACTAACTGTAATTTTTGTAGCGTGGCGACCGAACAGCCGGCTTACAGAGCATTAAAATAATCCATTCTGGAGGTCATGAAAGCATGCACTAACTTTTCTGCATCTACGATAGACAGCATGTTCCACACTTCAGCAATATTCCTGAGGTGAAAGACGGCAGTCTTAGTAACATAAGAGATATAGTTCTTAAACGTCATTCACTATCTATAATAACGCCAAGATTTTTAACTGTAGTGGAAAAATTAGCAGTGTGTCCCCCAGTTCCATATGTAAAACTGAGAGATTCTGTAATTGCTTTTTAGAGCCAATAAGTAATATTTCTGTTTTATCGGGATTTATTATAAAGAAATTTTCATTCATCCAATCAATGATATCAGCGACACATTGAAATCTAATTTTACTTTAAAGGGTCGTTAGGTTTTGCTGAGATATAGAGCTGGGTGTCGTCTGCATAGCAAAGGAAACTAACCCCATGTATTCTAATAATTTTGCCAAGGGCCAGCATGTATATTGAGAATAGGATGGGTCCCAAAACAGATCCTTGAGGAACTCTATACTCTACTGCTATTGTGTCTGATGAGTCTCCATTTACATGAACAAACTGACTCCGGTCAACGAGATACAAGTTAAACCATCTTAGAGCCTGGCCCTGGATGCCTGCATCGTTCTCTAGTCTCTCGAGGAGAATCCTGTGATCTATCGTATCGAAGGCTGCACTGAGCTCTAGCAGAACTAGAAGAGAGATATTCCCTTGATCCCAATCAAGTAATAGATTGCTTGAAATTTTAACCAGCGCAGTCTCTGTGCTGTGATGCGCTATGAATCCAGATTGAAGAACTTCATAACAGTTGCTCTTATGTAAGAAAGAGCTGAGCTGTGCTATAACAACTTTCTCTAATATTTTTGACAAGAACGGAAGGTTAGAGATTGGCCTATAGTTGGATAACTCAGTAGGATCCAGGTGCATTTTCTTGATTAGTGGTTTATTACTGCATGTTTTAGCTGTTTGGGAACGTAACCTAGCGTTAGAGATGAGTTTATAATATTTAGAAATGGAGCTATTTGTAGCAATTCTTTCAGTAATTTTGTTGGTACAGGATCTATAGAGCATGTTGTTGATTTAAATCCTGTGATTATTTTTAGCAGTTCTTTCAGGTCAATATTTGAACATTTTTGCAGCGAGTGAGTCAAAGGCATAGAACTTGAATTAAGCTGCTTAGATTGAATATGAGTTTTAGTAATTTTGCATCTAATAGAGGTAATTTTATTTGAGAAATAATTCATAAAATCATTGCCGCTAAATTGTATAGCTGCATTTGGATTTGTCGATGTTTGACTGTTTAGTAGATTAGCCATTGTTTCAAATAAGAGGCGTGGGTTATTTTGATTTGTTTCTATTAATTTGTGATAGTAGTTTGTTCTTGCAGTTTTTAGTGCTAGTCTATATTTAGTTATGCTCTCTTTCCAGGCAATTTTGAATACTTCCAATCTAGTTTACTATCTACTTCCATTTACGCTCATAGTTTCTGGTTTGTCTTTTTAGCACCTTTGTATTATCATCAGACCACACAGTGGCTTGTCTATCTCTGACTTGTTTTAATTTAAGCGGGGCTACAGTGTCTAGGGTGTTAGCGAGAATATTATTCAAACTGTAGGTGATTGTTTCAAGTTAATTTTCATCTGCAGGTACACTAGAAAGATGAGTAATATCTGGTAGGTTTCTTATAAATGCTTCTTTAGTATTTTGGTTTATATTTCTCCCTAGTTGGTAGCATTGAATGCTACTGCTAATGTTTATAGTATGCATTGCACAAGATACAAGATAGTGGTCTGAGATGTCCTCACTTTGAGGCGATATAACAATGTCACTGAGGTCAATGTCATGAGATAGAACCAAATCTAGAGTGTGGTTTAGATGGTGAGTTGCGCCGACCACATTTTGCTTAAACCCACAGTAATTTAGGAGGTCTGTAAAGGCAATACCCAACGAGTCTTTTTTGTCATCGATATGGATGTTAAAGTCTCCAAAAATCAGTATTTTATCTGCTTCGACCAAAAAATGTGCGACAAAATCAGCCAATTCTTGAAGAAAGCTAGAATTATGTTTTGGTGGCCTGTAGACAACAGCTAATATTACAGAAAATGCACATCTTTGTTTTGATTCTGCCGGTGTAATATGGAGCACAAGTACTTCAAAGGATTTAAATTTATGTTCTGTCTTTTTGGTTGTGTTTAGGGTATTTCTATATATTGTGGCAACACCCCCACCACCACCAGTTGAGCGTGGTTCATGATTGTAACGGTAATTTTTGGGTGTCGCTTCATTTAATCCAAAATAATCGTTTGGAGTGAGCCATGTTTCAGTTAGGCACAGTATGTCAAGGTTCAGTTCTGAGATTAATTCATTTATGATTACAGCTTTGGGTGTAAGAGATCTCATGTTTAGGAGACCAAATTTTAGAGAGTACGTTTGCGAGTTGTATATTTTATAGTCTAATTTTATATTGGTCAGATTATTGGTGTTAAGCAATTTGTTGTTTATAGTTATTTTATGTTTTCGTGGTATGGACACTGTTTCGATAGCAAGTTTCTACAGTTTCGATAGTCGGTTTCTGGGGCAGTGTTCTAAGGTGTTATATTTGAAATTATTTAGTCAGACGCTTATAAGGGCCCTAGAGATGTTATCTGACAGAAGTTTAGAGCCTAGCTTGCTTGGATGGAGGCCGTCAGGAAGGAAGAAATTAGTGCGCTCCCAGAAGAGATTCCAGTTGTCAACAAACAATAACTGCTCTTCTCGACAGAAGGTGGTGAGCCACTCTCTGAGCGTAAAAAGTCTGCTGAATTTATCGGTTCCCTTTCGATATGTTGGCAGAGGGCCAGAGATGATAATTTGGGTCATGGGTGACAGGTGGCGAGCGGTGCGGATCAGTTTACTGTAATCCGCTTTTAGCACCTCTGACTGTCGACGAGACATATCATTAGAGCCGTGCAGGACCACAGCCATGATGTTGCAATCAGGCTTCAGGATTGCAGGTAAACGTGCAGCTAAGTCAAGAACCCTAGCACCGGGGAAGCAGTGCGTACATGCTTTGTTCGTACCGACAGTTGCTTGGACGTGTCGAACGATGGAACTGCCAACCACCAGAGTGTTCATCACAGATTCGCTGAGAACTGTGAACCGGTTCTGGGTGCGGATCTCAAAACTTGGTTGCGCGGGAGGAGTGAAGACCCCCCTGGGATGGGTTCACCTTCTCCTCTTCTGTTCACAAAACAAGAAAGCAGGACTGTGATGGTCCAGTGCTGGCGTGCAGTTTACTGCAGCAGCATGTGTCCTTCTGGGCACAGATGGTGAAGTAATATTAGTATTTTTATGAGCGGAGATTGCCACACATTGTTCCTTGAGCTTGGATCTTTTGGCCTGTAAGAGGCTGATCTGAAGCTCAATATCTGCTAATTCGGAGTTGATGATGCTGAGATCGAATGACACCTGATCTTCACAATTTGGTGAGGAACAGTGTGGTGAGGCCATATTATGTAGAGTAATATCTATCTGCTTTATCAATTTTGTCTAGGTTATTATTATTTATTTAATTAAACAGGAGTTAAACTTTTTCTTTTAGCTGCACTAAAAATAAATAAATGCGAGCTTCGCAGCCAAATTAGCTTGGTGTTTAACTAGGTTGTAGGTTTAAGGAAACTAGTAATTTGTTTATTTATTTATGTAAATCTTAATATTGATTATTTTATTTATAGAGTTTCAAGATTAACACCAAATGTTTTTTTTTTCTCTAAACTTTGTTGTAACTTATTTGTTCAGCTTATTTTTCAGTTTAGCCTTCTATGGTTTGGTCAGCTTTGTGCAGGTCAGTCATTCACAGAGACAGCTGAAACCGTAGTTAAAACTATTTTTAACTAGTTTAACCTTCAATGGATTGATCGGCCTTGAACAGAACCGTCAGTCACAAGGGAAGCTGAACCGAAAGAGCCAAATTTGAGTACAAGTTGTAGTAATGAGTATTTCGTCTAATTAATTATTTGAAAACGATGGGTTGCACTCCTCCAAGCAGAACTAGGTTGTTATTATTTGTATTACTAATTTAATTTTTTTATTTTACGAATTGAAGATATATATAATTTTTATTACATTTTTAAATTACTTTTTATGTCTAACTCTTAGACAAGACTAATCAAAGAGTTGTTTTGATTAGACTAGTTGTACGATTGCAATCTTAAAAGAGCTACGTCCGAAGAGTTAGTTTTATGTGATTAAAGTAGGTTTAACAAAAGTTAAAGGGGCTTAAAAGGCTAGGAGCAACAGAGATCCAACTGAATTATCCAACGGCTAGTGTGTTAATTTATAAAGGAGTCAATTTGTTAAAAACCTGTATAAAGAACAGAGAACGCAAAAAGCACAAGAGCTGCGTGTGTTTGTTAGCTTTTAGCCTGTCAAAGAAAGAACTGTTTGGGTTGAAAACTCTTTCAGTTGTTTATATAAGTTTACGTTAGCTTTCTTATTGTTATATAAGGGTTTATGGTACATTAGTGGAGCAAAGATGTCGACTGACTTACGTTTTCGGGGTTTAAAGTTGGCCGTGAGCGGGAACCGCTACAGCGGAAGTTAGCATTAGCCCCGCGGGCTAAGAGCGTAACTTTATTAGTAATAATGACATATTTACATGCAGCAACTTGATGCCCCAGGAAACAACAAACACAATATGAAGATGACTTTGTGACAAATAGTCATTAAAAAGCTGGGCCATCCCATAGCTCCTTGTTTATAGCACAATCTTGTGTTGAAGATGTTTAACAACAGTATTGTGATGAAAAGACAAGTATTTCGATTCAACAGGCAGTGTTTTTTTGGCAAGGCAGTTATTTTATTAGTGCTGGAACAACAGATTAGAAATATCAGACACTTGAACAAAAATAATATAAAAATATATTTTAGTAGAACCAAACAAAAATGAAAAAAAACAACAACAACAAAAAAAAAACAAACCCAGTTGAACATCATACAATTGTTACAGCCTAAGGCGTATGTATATATATATATATATATATATATATATATATATATATATATATATATATATATATATATATATATATATATATATATATTGCATCAATTAATTGAGTATGTACAAAAATTTTATCATTTTGTTAAAATTGTTCTAGTTATGGACACCTGTGCGCTGCACTTGCATGCTGTATTCATTTGGTCTGCAAAACTGGATCTAATATAATGGACCGTTTAACATAGCAAACATGACCTGACCATGGGCTGGACTGCCAGATCTGGTCGGAATCGAACAGTTCGCATGACCAAACATACCCAGCAAACATTTTGGATTTGCATTGCTCATTTAGATGTCCTCTTGTGACTTGCAGCCATTGTTCAAAAATGGTGCAAATCTATTTTGCATAGTTTTTACATAGTTTCCACATAGTTTGTCCTATTTTTGTTGGTTTAAAAGTTGTGTTTTGCTGGCAAATATGGCTTAGCTGGCAAGTTACCACTTAACAGGTTACACATAACCACATAAGCTCCAAAAATGTGTTCTGTACATTGTAGAGAAACACATAAAGACTCCCAGAGTATTAATATATGAATGTACAAGTACACGGTGGCAGCATCCATTAGGACGACGACTGACTTCATTAGCGATGGGCGATAAAGTATTGCCAGTATAGAATTTGCTTGCAATGTCCAAACCAGAACCAAGTGACTCACTCAACTAGAGGTCTCACAAGACTTGCAAATTTATAACAAAATTATATAACACTTAAAAATAAAAGATCCTTTTTGATTATAGTCAAAATAATCTGTGAAGCATGACACATTTCTTTTTCCTGAATATTTTATTTGTTTTAAATAAAGTTTTTTTTCACCTAATGAGTGCATATTCGATAATACATTCACTGCTCCGGGTGTGTGTTTGTTCAATACTGTGTGTGTGTACACTGGGATGATAATAATAATGCCTTCAATTTATATAGCGCTTTTCTGGACACTTAAAATACCCTTACAATTATCAGAGCATTATTCATTCACTCCACATTCACACTCTGGTGGTGATAAGCTACCTTGGTAGCTACACCGACGACCTCCTGCCCACCACCAAACACACCCCAACAGTCACACACATCCATACAGGGCATTGTGGCTTACCCAGGGCCACAACGGCAGAAAGACCCTGGTGGGGACCTTCCAGCTACAGAACGATCAACTCCACCACTGTGCTATCGTTCTGTTGGTTAAATCATGGGTTAAATGCAGAGCACAAATTCCAGGAAATGGATCACTTCTTTTCTGGCCAACTGGTTCCTTTCAAATTTCACAAAGCAAAATTTTTGTTTTGAACAACAATCTAGATTTGATATATTTATGAGTTGAACTCCCCTCTTGAAAATTCTGATATAGTTTAGGGGCTTGTTGCTTAATATGTAAATTCACTGTGATGACACGTCTCTTTCTGCCCCCTACACTTTTGAGGAGTATAAAAACGAGTGAGAAGAGCAGCATTATAACTCAACCAAACATGTACAATCCCCTGCTGTTCATCTGTGAAAAAGATAATCCAAAAATAAGAAATTTCTTGGGTAGTTAAAGTTTTATGAAAATTTATTTAATATGTATTATATTTGTTGTATTACATAAATGAGAGATATAATGCAGAGTTCAATACTGTTTAACCTTCTGCTTTATATGCCAATGTGTAATTAAAAAACATGCACATTTTTAATTTAACTTAGACAGTATTTAAATATATTATTTCAATTATTATTTAAATAATTAAAATCGTATTAAAACAATATTCTACGATATGCAGTTTTGTGCTTTGAGAAGAGAAACACTTCAAAGCTAGGGCTTATGCTGAAAATTAGTCCCAGCTCAAAATGTTTTACTAAGTTTCAAGTTGAGAACCACACAATAGATCCAACCCTTCTATTAATTCAGATAATAGACAAGTTTTTTGCAGCTGTTGTCAACAGAATCGCTTTATTCATCCGTGTGATGAAAGGACATTCTCCAGTTTATGCAGCATAGGCAAGACTGACTGCCAGGTCACGTGCTACAGAAATCAGCCCAGAGATTTGTCAACAGATTGCTTGTAACACAGTTATTTTCATTGGTCAGGTAGCCTGTCACAAAATTCTGTCCACAATGATTGACAAAACTTTAACTGAGAATTGAAAGATCTAGACACAGAGCAGCTATACTTAATGCAAGGGTTCCAGTTTCCAAGAATATATTCACTTACCACCTGCGCTACACTGAGGAGTGCATGCCATTGGAAAAGAGATGACAGGATTGTATAGTTATCTTGTCTGTATAAAGCAGTGGTTTTCAAATGGTGGTAGCATACCACTAGTGGTACTCGAACGCCTGTTGGTGGTAAGTGGTGCCACCAACCATTGACATTTTTGTATCTGGGTGTTTAAAAACAAGCAAACATTATCAGCTGTGATGACAGGGTATCTATGACCTGAATCATGGCCCATTGGTTGATTTTCTAAAGGACACTGGGATACTCCACTATAATCACAGGCCTCCAGCCATTGACTAATGTTATAAGTTTGCCGTTTGACCCTCCGGAGAAACAATAGTGCTCTGTGCCTATGTGCAATCTCACATCACGTTTTATTTTAAACAGGTGAAATTGGGTTGCAAGGTTTTGCCATCTAAATAGTAGATTTCCAATTTTGTTTGCACTATTCTTGCACAGGTAAATATACTTTGAGGTTGTTTTAAAGTGAAGCTACTCACATGCATTCTCCCCCCTCTGTGGGGGCCAATGAGCAACCTCCTGCTCTCCCTGTCCGTGTGCAAAAAAAAGTGACTGAGCATTAGTACCTCGTCTGGCCGCAAGGGGGTGGTGTCAGAAGTCAGCAGGTCCAATGTTCACCCTGCCCAACTTTGGAGCTGACAAAAACATGTTGACACCTCTGGTGCTCCAACAGTTTTTTTTTTTTGGCTCAGAGCGCTAGTTTTGACCTTCATAAAAACTCTGGGGAGTCCATTATTTTTTAATTAGTTCTTTTTTTTTACCTCATTGAAATTAAACATTCAGCCAGTCTGATGGTGCCTAAATGGGTTACAGGGAAAGTACATAATATCCATGATGACGATGATGGCTGATTACTGACATTCTGAGCTTCCTTTAACATTCATTAGAAACCTCACGCATGTTATGGCCAAGTTAGACATTGGGCAATCTTGGGACGAGCATGCCTGTCATGATAGCAGAATGATATTTGTTTTAAAATTAATCACTAACTTAAAAAGCTTTAAAAAAATTTTTTAGTTATCGTTAATGTCTGCAGGTGGAATGAAAAAAAGATGTTATGGTTCAAAATGCACATTATTTGTATCCCTATTTGAATGTCTAAATGTATAACTGTTAAACAAATTTAAACCAATGAGTTGTAATCGTAAGAGAGCTGAAGGGCTTGTAGTGAGTGATTATAGAAATTTTAACCTAGGAGCAACAGAGATCCAACTGAACACTATCTAAGGACATGAACATGAGAATACTTTTTCTGGCACAGCAATATTTCATTACCAAGAGTTGAGCAAGTCTTGCTTAGCTATATGTTCCAGCTCACTTGCCCAATTTTCCTTCCAGGAATCAGGCCAAAGAGCCATTTTAGGGGTTCTCAGTATTTCAGGTGCAATCCTACTCGTCTAATACTCTTCCAGGAGCTTCACTTTAGAATGCCAGGCCTTATTGACTTGTATTTACAGCACTTTTAGGTTTCTTTAAATGATTTTAAAGAGTCACTTAGTTCTTTGAAAACGTATTTCTAACTTAAGTTGTATATCTGAGCTATCATTGCTTTTGGTCTGCTATTAAGAGCTACTGAGTCTTGGGCTCATCCAGCTTCTCTTGCTGCTTGTCCACGTCAGTTAAGCAGCAGTAACACACCATTTGAGTGTATCTGGTGACCAAGTCTGAGAGTGGGAGGGAGAGAAGAGTGGGAGGGAGAGAAGAGTGGGAGGCAGAGAAGAATGGGAGGGAGAGAATGGAGGGTGGGGGGAGTTGGGAAAAAATAAAGTGAGGGTGCAAGAGAGGGGAGAGAGGGTGATAAAGTGTTTAGATATTTTTGTGTAACAACTAATGAATTCAGTACATGAGAAAATTCAATTAGATCTGGCTGTTGCTTAAATTTTTGTAACTCTGGTCTAAATCTAAACTTCCAATAATCACTTTAGGCTTTAGGAAAACATCTGAAATTGGTTTAGAGCAGGGTTCCCCAAATCTGGTCCTGAAGGGTCGTAGTCCTGCACAGTTTAGTTGCAACTCTGCTCTAGCATGCATACTACTCTAGCTTCAGACAATCAGAGAGGACCTTAATTAGTGCAACAAGTGTGTTTCATGAATGTTGAATCAAAAATGTATAGGCCTCCAGCCCTTCAGGACCGGATTTGGAAACCTCTGGCTTAGAGTCTCCTCAACACATAGATTGCTACGGAAGACCATAACTAAAGCATAACTAAAACTAAGGTCCATTTTCATGAGTAAGAGTCACATGTTAGCAGTGGTGAAGCTGTAGCTGTCATGGTTATAATGGTGCAACCACATGACCAGCACATCAAATTCAGCACATTTTTTTAAAGCGCACACACAGTGAAGGATTACAATTTATTGTTCTAAAATGCTTTTAACCTTTGTATGGTGTTCAGGCCTGTGGGACTGTTTTTAGTTTTCATCAAAAGAAAAACAATACGAACAATTATTATTTAAATAGAATCACTGGCCTTGGCTCATTTTCTGTGAAAAACATACATCAGAACACATATTTTATGACCCCACACTGTACACTTCCCTACACATTTATATTACTATTATAATATTATTAATATTCGGCTCTACTGGACCCAGGGAATGTAAAAGTGTGAAATTTGTAGATTATGTATTCTGTCTTCACACACAAACATAAATTACACTTACAATAAATAAACTTATAATTTTACATTTTAGTATGAAAGTCTATGATTGTGGTGAATTAAAAGCCCCAAAATGCTAGCGATCTTGCGGACCCACCAACCCTGCCAAAGTAACAATAATGAGAACACCACATGTGGTTTAAATTATAAATGTAAAGAAATAAGGTTAAAGAACAACAAATAAAGTATATTTGCTGTTTAAATCACTTGTTTGTAAATATATTTTAAGAATTGGGTCCACCAGACCCACAAACAGTCACCGAGTAGCAATAATATAAACACCACACAAGGGTTAAAATTCTTTCCAATAATCTTTTTGTTGTTTGGACCAAAAGTCCACACAAATGTTTGAATAATGATGAGTAGTTGTAACATGTATACCATACAAAATGTTACAACCGCTATTATTATTCAAAGTTGGTTCAACACTCAATCTGAATCACCAGCTGGGAAACAATGTCAATTTCGGGTTGCCCGATGCACAGCTGTCTGCGTCCTGTTTGTTGCCAACAACTATATCAATGAGCAGTACATTTATCATATGTCATTATTGTCCACAATTCATAATAATGATACTGTTAGCACTACCTGTAGCTTTATTTGAGGTTTTTAGTCCATTGTCTCCTCTTTCACCATAAGCCTGGCGGACGCGGTGCGATTTTTAGCCCAGATTTTTAGCACTGGAAAACATTCTAGTTTTAAGACAGATTATCTAGTTTTAAGACCACTAGAGACTAGATACAAGTTGAAAGATTGTAGTTTCAATGCATTTTTACAGCTTGTAAATACAAAGCTTTAGTTAGTTTTTGTCTATTTTTAAGATCCAATAGCGTTTGTTATCAGCTAGAAATGTTTGTTAATTTTAAGAATTCTTGCCAAGTAAATTTTGCTTACCCCAACAGCAGAATCGTTTGCTTGAAGAGTTTATCTATATTTGAGTTTTTTTTTTGTTTCAGATCAGTTAGTACACAACTGGATGGGGTATTAAAATTTGGGGTATTGATGATTTATTTATGGTGTAGATTCTTTTTCTTGTTTTCTTTTCACAAGCATTTGAGTTTTATTTCAAGAATTCAAATGTTCTTACCCCATTGTCAGATATTTTACTTGTTCTAAGAAGACTAGAACTAGATTTAAGATTTGTTTCAAGATGCATGTTTTTACCAGTATTTAATATTGATTTCTTAAAATAAGATATAAATAACATTCTTGAAATAAGAATATTAGTCAAAAATTCTTGTCTTCCACACTCTTTCAATATGCCAATCAGCGAACGCGCTGATGGTCACGTGACCACGCGTCCTGCATAAACCGGATGCGGGCGTGACACTCTACCAGTTTTTCCTCTGGAGCCATACTCTGACATACAAGTGGCTAGTGAAAGACACCATAAAACAGCTGGATTACGGGGATCTGGTGATTGAACGGCAACCAGCGAGGTTTTTCGGCCGACCGGAATGTTGACACTGCTGCAACACCCCAGACTCCAGCACTTTCACTGCCTTCCACCAACAAGTAAGACTCCTTTACGTGAGTATACTACCTCGGCACAGACCCTTTCTTCAGTTTGGCCTCGAAGGTCGAATGTATCAGTACTTCGTCCTCCCCTTCGGCTTGTCTCTGTCCCCTCGCACCTTCACAATGGTGATCGAGGCGGCTTTAGTACCATTAATATGAGAAGGGACTCGAATCCTGGCTTATACTGACCCAGAAGTGGTCCCAGTTGATTCGCCACAGACACAGGGTCTTATGCCACCTCAGCCGTCTGGGGCTTCGGATCAACTCAGAAAAGAGCTGTCTAACCCCTGGCCAGAGCATATCTTTTCTGGGTATGGAGCTAAACTCGAACATGCGAGCACACCTTTCTCTAGAGCACGGCCTGAGCCTGCTGAAGGCAGCATGCAGAGTCTGCACAAGATTAGTGGTCCCTTTGAAGAACTTCCAGAGGCTCCTGGGGCATATGGCTTCCGCAGCAGCGGTTATTCCACTCGGCTTATTACATATGAGACCACTCCAGCTTTGGCTCAAGTTCCGACTGAAGGTGAATGTGACACCTCGTTGTCGCCTCCACCTGAATCTTTGGAAAGGTGTTCGGTTCCTCTGTGCCGGTGTCCCCCTGGGAGGACCTGCCAGGCACGTAGTAGTAACTACCGATGCTTCAAGGACTGGGTGGGGTCCTGTTTTGGACCGAGAAACATGCTCCCTGGAGCATAAATCAATTAGAGCTATGTGCAGTGTTCCTAGCAGTAAAGCACTTCAGGAGAACGCTGCAGGGACATCACGTGTTGGTCAGGACGGACGACATGGCATATCACGGTATATCAATCGACAAGGAGGGATACGCTCACCCCGTTTGTCAGCTCTTGCCCGCAGACTGCTCCTCTGGAGTCAGCATTGCGGTCTGTCCTTAGTTGCAGTCCATATCCCCGGTAGGTTGAATCAGACAGCGGATGCACTGTCTCGGTGGAAACCACGGTCAGGAGATTGGCGACTCCATCCCCTGGCAGTTCAGCAGATCTGGGAACGCTTTGGTATAGCGGAGGTAGACCTGTTCGCCACCCCAGAGAATGCTCAGTGCTGGCTGTTCTACGCTCTGTCCCAGACTCCTCTCGGGATAGATGCGCTGGCTCATTGCTGGCCCAGGAAGAAACGCCTATATATGTTTTCCCCAGTGAGCCTCCTTGCAATCCTCCTGCGCAAGATCAGGGAGGATGAGGCAGAGGTCCTAGTGGTGGGGCCTTATTGGCCCAACCAACCTTGGTTTGTAGAACTCTCCTCCCTCGTGACAGTCCCTCCCTGGCCAGTTCCCCTACGGTCAGACCTTCTGACCCAGGGATGTGGGCACAAACACCTGTGTCTAGACCTCTGGAATCTCCATGTCTGCCACATCATGCCTCGGAGGACCCCTGGGTAATGCTACAGTCTGTGGTTCAAACTCTTTATCTTGCCAGAGCTCCCTCTACTAGGGCCTGTTATGCCAGAAAGTGGGGTCGGTTTGTCGACTGGTGTCACTCTCGCCAAGTAGACCCGAGTAGGTGGCCGTTGAACTCGTGCAAGAGGGTCTGGATCGAGGACTGTCTCCGTCCACCCTAAAGGTTTAGATCACTGCGATTTCTGCCTATCACCTTCCGTTTGAAGGCAACGCGTTGGGATGACACGAATTAATGGTCGGATTCCTCAGAGGAGCCAGAAGGGTTAGACCATCTAGGCCATCCTTAGTTCCCTCCTGGGACCTTTCCATTGTTCTTAGAGGACTTTAAGGTCCTCCATACGAGCTGCTTGAATCAGTAGAGCTTAAATTTCTGTCAAGCCTCGACAGCTTTAGCCTCGATCAAGAGGGTGGGGAATCTGCAGGCACTCTCTGTCGATGAGGCCTGCTTAAAGTTCGGACCTGGTGATACTCATGTTATTCTGAAGCCCAGGCCTGGATATGTGCCCAAGGTCCTTAGTTCCCTCCTGGGACCTTTCCATTGTTCTTAGAGGACTTCAAGGTCCTCCATTCGAGCCGCTTGAGTCAGTAGAGGTGACATTTCTGTCAATTAAGACAGTGCTCCTAGACGCGTTAGTCTCCATCAAGAGGGTGGGGAATCTGCTTAAAGTTCGGACCTGGTGATACTCATGTTATTCTGAAGCCCAGGCCTGGATATGTGCCCAAGGTTCCTTCCATCCCCTTTAAAAACTCTGGTAGTGAACCTCCAAGCTCTGCCCAGAGAGGAGGCAGCATCAGCCCCTGGTCCCAATTGCCCAGTTCGAGCACTAAGAATCTATGTAGAAAGGACCCGGAACCTTAGTAGTTCTGATCAGCTCTTTGTGTGCTTTGGAGGACAGCAGATGATAGGGAAGGCTGTCTCCAAACAGAGGTTGGCCCACTGGCTAGTGAAGGCCATCTCTACCGCATACACAGCGTCCGAGGTCCCTTGCCCCCTGCAGTTGAGAGCCCACTCTATCAAGGGTGTCGCGGCCTCCTGGGCGTTGGCAAGGGGGACTCCGCTGGCAGAGATCTGCAAGGCTGCGGGTTGGTCGACACCTAACACCTTTGCCAGGTACTATAACCTGAGCGTTGATTCCGTCTCTTCAGCCGTGCTAAGTGGTGGTAGCATTGTCTGAGATGTACGAAGGGGTGTCCAGCTTGGGTTGCGCCATTCTTAGTGATCCGTGCGCTATATTTGTCCCTGGAGATAACCTCCAGCTTTTTGGCTCCTCTCGCCCCAACAGGCGTAGTAGAGTAAGTGGAGTGTTCCTACGTCTTGTCCACGTGTGTGCCCTCTATGAGGGACTACCGGCTGAATCTTTTATGACCCTGGGCACAGGAGGGCCGAGCAGTTCCACGAAAGGCTAACTCTCGAAAACTATTGCTTTCGTAACCCCCATTCCCCGAATAGGTAATGGAGACTTATGTCCCCCAGCCACAACCGTAAGGTCGTGAGTAAGTCTGGCTGCCTATGGGGTGAGTACAGCTCCAGCGTCACAACAGGAGTGTCACGCAACCATTACGTTTTCTTTTGTGGTCTCTTTTTTTGCTGTGCACTGCAACTTCGCCACCTGTCTCTCTCTCAATGCCTCCTCTCTTTGACCCCAGCTTTCACACCACGACATGGACAAAATGAAAATTAGTTTGATCTGTGTGTCATTGCACATTTGAGAGCAATGAAGTGTTCTTCAGTTCAGAGAGTTTAAACTGTATATAGATGCCAATCATGTGGGTGCTGGAGCAGTTCTTAAACAGGATGATGAAGACAATTAAACGGGATGAGAAACACAATTGCATATGGTATCAAAAAATGTCAGACACAGAAGAGCTTCTCCCGAAAACAGGAGTGTGGAAATAGCCTAAAAAATGATCAAACATTCATCATCAGACGTTCAATCGCGTAGCGCTGAAACCCTATTGTAATTGTTAGGATTATTATTATTAGTGCTTAGATGGGGATTTTCACCAAACTAACTGGTTGTGTTTGACTCGTTACCCTGAAGATGTGTGATATAAAGAAAAAAGTTAGGTTCATAAATGCAAAGGTAGATATTTTTAGGAGATGTAAAATTATATACAACACATTTTTACATTTGCAGACATTTTACACCATTTTAAAGATCTCCTCACGCTGAATAACTTTGCCTCAAGAACCATTGTCATCAGAGGCATCGTTAAGGAAGTATGACCATTCCTGTTTTAGACATTTTTCCCTTTTTCATACCAAATATAACATGTAGCCATGAAATAACCTTTGCTGTTGTTGACAAACAAACAAACCATTCATGTTCCTTTTTACTTTTGCTAACTAGTCCTAGGTTCAATCTTCCTCAAACAACTTTAGTTGAGTTCTCTGCACTCTGTAGATAAATAGTTATCAAAAACAATTTGAAAATTCACCCATTGGTGACGGAGGTAATTTTAACATGCCAAATGTCACATCAAACCTAAATATAGAAAAAAATTTAAAAATCATCTAAAAATATAGAAACTTTACCACACTTAGAGAAAACATGCGACACAGTGTTTGGAAAAAGCATGCAAAGTTTCACAACTTTTGGAATAAATATGGTGCTGTATTTTCTGAAAACACGTTAGTAATAGTAATAACAGCCAATGGCAAAATGTAAACTACTTGCATTCTTACATTTATGCAATAACTTGTCTGTCAATGACAATGCATGGCAATATAGCTAACTGAATAATTATACTGATGTTGATGGTTGTTAATATTTGAAGTTTTTAAATTATATTACGTTTAAAGGTATACATTATATTGAAATAAGAATAAATATGTAAACATAAGTGTGGTTGTTTTTCATCCCTTGATTTAAATAACCTTTTGAATATAATTTCAATAAAGACAGACTTCGACTTTCAGTTCGATTTTCTCTTTACTTTTCAGCATAAGATTTGATGAACAGCAGCAAGCATTGTTACAGAACCAACTCTCAAAACTGTACCCCATATCCCACCATAGGTGGGGCACATATACAGAAAGTTTCACTTGGCAGATATTTGTCTCTAGCTGCATATCCTTATCAGAACAGCTTCACTCCTTTTAAGTCAGACTTTTCATGGACTCAAGTTATAAGGTCAGACTGTCTTTTCATGGAATCAGGTCCAATTAATTAATTAAATAAATGTTAAATCAGGTCACCTAATTGCCAAAACACCCACAATATCCAAAAGAACTCCCTGTTGGATTAATTGGAAAAGGGGTTAATTTCTTGAACACGTTATTTGTGATGATTTGGTGTACTGCCTCGTCACGTGACCTCCCGGTGCACGGCAAATTGTTCTCACTCTCTTCTTACATACCAGAATTGTTGAAATGGATGTGGTACAGGAATATGAATGATATGTAGTGCAGAATCCTTGCAGTGTGTTGCCGGGTCTGTGTATTGCACATGCTCTGGAATCAACAATTGAATGTATTTAACGGATTCAATGCCTAATCATCCGTCAGCCCTCCCTGGCCATTCTCTACTGCTTATGAATAGAGATGATGTATTGGTAACCCAGGCATACATTAACATGAATGTATAAACTGTTATTGTCTTGCCAAAAGCCAGAAAGCTATCAAGTTCTCTATCGCTATTCTGATCCAATAAGAAAGGGAGATGTGAACACCTGTACTGTAGTTTCGGTATTCTTGACTGCCTTCTTGCAGATAAAGGAAGGCTGCATGGAGGTAAGAAAACATTAATACATTAGTAGCTGGGGTGAAGCGAGAGTAAGAAATGGAAAGTTCGGCTCCTTCAAGGTTGAGCTTTTTATGCTTGGCCCCCCCAAAAGGAGTCGGTTCCCACTCAGGGCATTCCATTCTTAGCCAATTATCGACTGTGAAATTTGTGTATTATCAAGCGACTTTCCAATTCAATGTTTGAAAATTAAATGAATTTTATATCACACGCCGTCAATGGCACACGCTTCAGACGGAGGGGAAGACTGAAAGAAGTAGACTAAGCAAAAGGAAGAGACCGCCGAAGAGAACATAAAAATCCGACCATCAAGAGTTGTTCAACAAAACCCTCAAAGACTATAAAACAGCCTGCGTGTGACTGTTGTCCCTAAGTAATGAAAAGTATCGTTCAACTTAGTGCCTCGTTCTTTGACTTGTGTACATTTATGAGAACGATTCATTTGCATCCTTCATATCGGGAAAGTCTAATCAAATTGCAAAAAGTTTCCAAAAAGAAAGCGAAATATACTAATCTCAGCAAATAAATGTGCTTAGCATTGTCCTCTGATTATTATCAGTACAATTGTCATGCAGCAAAGAAACTATTTACTCTTTGAAAAAGCCATCACTAAGAATCTAGATTCATTCCCTACATGAACCAAGCGTGAGTGCCGACTAATGGCAAGGAGCGTAACTGCATGGACCTCCTACACTATCCAAGGATTCGGGCAAATCTCAGTTCGGATCGCGACATCAGAGTAGGCTCATTCGTGAATTACTCCTTGATGGTGGGAATGTTTAGCAAACTAGTTACGAGGAGCGCTGCCCGGGTTGGAGTTTTGTCTTGAGTTTAACGATGTGGAGTCTGCTATATTCAGACTGGATTCACAGCAGTAACGTTACGTAAGCATGGATTTATTAGGCTGCGTTTTTCCATGGTAGAGTAAGGAGGACGTTGTAGCTGATTGCCTGTCATTCATTCAAAACGATTTATGACGACATTTATGAGCTGCTGGAGCAGACGAGCACATATGAAACAAAACTTCTTGGAATAATTGTGATGAACATGAAAAATCGCCCTAACCTAATGTTACCGCCATGATGGCGTGTTGTTGTATGGATCTCTGCATGCTTCTTGACGTTTTGATGTTATCTACACTGAGGAGGAATCAGATGTTTTGGGGCTCCGCCAGCTACTGATCTGTAGTCTACGTGACGAAGCTATTTGCGATAGTTAGCAGGAGCTGATCTGTGTATGCTGAAGAGGTAAGCATATTTCTTTGTTGGTTTCTGCTGCAGGAGATAGCTTGCATGATGTAGACCATTGGTCGTGTCTTATATACTGGAGATGATATGGGTAGGTGGGACCATATGATTAGTCAATTATCAGCCTCCCGAACTTTTGTTAATCGCATGATTAATGTCATAAAAAACTATTAATAAAATTATTATTGACAATACTTTCAACTAGTGTTGAAAGACTTAAAAAGGGAAAGATGTCTAAGAAAAGAAAATACATAAACTTACTCAAAACTCACAAAACTCACTGCTTCAGTAATGAATGAAATTGAGTATGCAAGGAGAATAAAAAAGATATAGAAGAGAAATATCTTGCCAACATAAACATTACATTTATAATATTTAATTTGGGAACTGTAATTTGACTCTTTGAAGTGACCTTTTCCTTTTGCATAAGATAATTTGACTTTGGTGGTGTTTATTTTTTAAATTGAAAGGTGTGGTTTTCTTCCCTAGGAGGGTTATTTAGATAGAGAGGAATTTTAGTTTTAAAATAATGCTTCCTAAATTGAAAGGAAATGAAACATTAAGGTTGTTTGACGGATTAGCCATCAATCATTTATCTTGTCGGCTTTTTCCCTTTCGGGGTCGCCACAGCAGAATGAACCGCTAACTCTACTGGCATATGTTGGCGGATGCCTTTTCAGCCGCAACCCATCGCTGGGAAACATTCACACACACACACACTCATACTCTATGGACAATTTTGTTTACCCAATTAACTTATACCGCATGTCTTAGGACTTTGTGGGGAAACCAGAGCACCCGGAGAAAACCCACGCGATCACGGGGAGAACATGCAAACTCCACACAGAAATGCCACCTGCCCCAGCCGAGCCTAGAACCAGTGACCTTCTTGCTGTGAGACAACGGTCCTACCAACTGCACCAAATGAAATGGCAACAATCTGAATAAGAACTAACTTTTTTTTTTGTCTATTTTGAATGAGATCCTGGTCAATCCTGAGCTCGAAGCATGACGATGGCATTCTGAGAGTGGAGATGAAGTAGCTCTCCAAGCATCTGGAATCATTGTGACCTTATTCAAATCTGTCCCATGGACTGCACAGACAACTTCTGACTTTGTCCAAGCATGCAAACACATCATAAGCATGCAAACGAATCATCTAGTACAAGTACCCTTCTATAAGTTAAGAAAATATGTTTGGATTTGCACTCATACTGTTTGTTTTCATAGAAAGTTGAATGGTGAAAAAGGTGATACTGAAACTGACTGAGTGAGAGCAGTAAAAGCATCCTAAAAGAGACCCTGACCATCTATTCACTGTAAACGGTCCAGTTAAATGTCTCTTAACGACGCAGACGTCTTTACGCTGATGAGGTGGTCTGCTTGCAGACAACTACAGGAGAGCTCTAAAATCAGGCTGGAGCCTTGTGTTTCCTGTGCAACAGAAAGGAGGTAGGTACAGGGACATCTATTGGGATTATTAGGGACATATATTGGGAATTTTGTCCTTTTCCTTGCTTTTAACTAAGAAGATGCTCATTAAGCAAATGGGGAGCTTCACCAAATTCATTCGGCCAAAGGTAATGAGGAGTACGTGGGAAAGTTTTGATGGGTGAAGGAGCAGACACACCAGATTCACTTGAACCATGTGGTCCAACCAGTACCTCCCCCAGTGTAAACTTAATAAATTTAAGGAAGATTTATTGCTGAAAAATTGTAGTGGTTAATTTGGGATAAATTCTAACATTAAGATAACTGTATGGAAAGCAGTGGCAAAATGTAAATCTTTTTGGAGCAAATTCAATGATTTTTAATTTCTATTGTCATTCAAATCCAGTGGATCATCAATTTTCAGTATCAAAATATCAGATGAGAAGCAAATATCATCTTTTTCAAGGATGGCGAGGATGATGTAATGCTGTCTTATTAATGAATGGGAACATCAAAAAGGTTAACCATTAATTGATTGGCATAAAAGTTACGCAGATAAAGGTAATGGTTATGTTCTATTAGATTTATAGATTCACTGATGGCAAATGTAGGGTGGGCTTTAAATTCTAAGAGGTGGAAATAACTGTGGTGTTAAATACATTAATGAGTTGACTTATAGAATTATTATTCTTAGCCATTCATACTAAAGCGGCATTAGGACTTATCGAGTACTGACATGTAAACATTAGACATGCAATCATTAAGAGCAATTTGACGTTGGATATTTTTACAACAAAATAAGGGAGTAATTAAAATAATTGGTTAATTATTAGCATGTAAAATAATAAGGAAATTATTATCATGTGAAATAATAGTACAGTATTAGATATAAATAATTGGATAATTATTAATTATATTTATTGATTGTGACTGTTAAATTATGAAATGAGTAATAAATGTTTCAAGGATAAAAAAATGATATACTTTTATATTGATCAATTTTATAGATATAAATGAGATGACTAAAGCAGATAATGTGGTATCATGGCATTTCCACTTGGGGGAAGGTTAGGAGTACTGGTTGGTTGTATAATTTATGGGGGTTCAAATCCATCCTAATCCAGAGGATCGTCAAACTAATTTGGTGCAAAGGGAAAAAATAATTTTGTTTACCAAAAAGGAAAATACTGTGGATTACTTTTCCGAGAAAATTTATATGAGGAATATTCTTTTTCCAGGAATACGTTTCGAAGGAACTCTGGGATGAAAGACTTGTTTTTATTTTTGCATGTTCTTATTTTGTTTTTTGAATCTGCAGTTTTAAGAGATTTTCTCACTATTATACTGGTGCTTAGTTATTGTTGTTGGTTATGAATGTGTTTAAGTAATTTGCTAGTTAACTTATCTATGCATGTTTTCTTTAATGGTGGAAAGAAATGATTAAGAAATGAGATTACTAAGAAACATTTCAATGACTATTAGAATAACATATACATATATATATATATATATATATATATATATATATATATATATAAAATATATACATATGTGTGTGTGTGTGTGTATGTTATTAAACATAGTATACTATGTTTAATTCTGTCTGAGCTTTAAGTATTTGTGGAGGAGAAAAATCAAGTCCTCCTGCTGACATAATTTCATATTATTCATATAATAAACTATTATTTTGTCTATCATTTTGTTTTGATTAAGTGGTATCTTATAGCTGGTAATTATTCAGAAAGTATAGTATCATATCACTATCTTCAGACTCCATAGCTGAACCTAACTGGTCCATATTACCATTTAAATCGTCACACAAATTTGCTTTGTTAAAGTTTCAGATTTTGCAAACAGGTACTACATGTAGATTGGGAAAGAGGAGGGAAAGCAAGGAAATAGAGAGAGAATGAGAGAGTGTAGATAGGGATAGATGGTAGAGAAGGAGAGGAGGTAGAAGAGAGAAAAAGAGATGGGGAGAAGAGATAGAAAACATAGATAGGGAGAGAGAGAGTGTAGATGGGGAAACATGAGTAAGAGGGTGGGGAGAAGAGAGAGAATGAAAGAGTGTATTTAAGGAGAGAGGGAGGGAGGGAGGGAGGGAGGGGTATATATTATGGGAAACAAAGTTGGAGGAATTATAACTATTGACTTTTTAGTATGTGCTTTCACTCAACATACAAATTTAAAAGAAAAACAAAGTCTTCATTTACTTAGGAGCTTTTTTTTCTTTGTTAGCATAGCTTTCTCGACAATTAGTTTGAGAAATAAATGAGACTTTGGAACATACATGTTTTTGGAACAGGCAAAGATGCAGCTGTGGCTCTTTCTTGCGCGTTCATAGATCTGTCCCACGTGGAAACAGACTGCCTGTATGAGAGAATTCTGCCAATTGTTTTGCCTGCGGAAATCTGAGTTTAGAGGGTAATTGAAATAAAAAATAGCTTCATGTGCATTAAAATTGAGCTATATATTGTCAACCTTGCAGAAAGCAAGAGTCTCCATGCAAATAAAGCACATGGGCTTAGCATTCTAGCTAAGTAAAGTAAAACGTATCTTTTCATTCGGCTTTAAATTGTCAATTATGAACTTTCAAGGCCAACTTTTTTATTGCTTGTAATTTTCTTGTTTGAGCTGTGATACATTTATTTTTACACTGTCAAAAAATCTTCAATTTGGGAAAAATAATGCAAGGACCGGTCAAGGTGCTAAATTGTATAACGTGTTTGATGACAGAAGTCGTCACTGTAGAATTAACAAATTTTGTCTCCCTGCATATATGGTCAAGGAGAACATTCATACCAAGCATACCCAGGCTGTGCTCGCAAACCTCATGTCAGAAAAAGCCAAGATGGATTCCGCATGGAACATAATAGACTTTTAGTTGACGTTAAGACGCCAATGGTAAAAAGTCTAAAGTACAGCCCATGTGAGGAGACAGTTAGAACCCCTTGGGGGGCCATGTTTCACCTTCTGCTAAGGAGGACATTTTTTTAACTATTTATTTAGTATTTTTTTTCAATGTTGGTGTTTAGGGGCAAGATGACTATTAATTGTGAAAATTTTAGCAGTGAGATTGACTTTAGCAGTATTTGTTTTTTAATATTTTCTACAACCTCTTACATCTGGTTCTTCCTAACGATTTTATAATTTTAAAAATAAAAAGAACAACTTTTTGTGGTGTAAATTTAGAAAGCTGGCGGCTTAGTGGGTAAGACATTGTTTTCTAAATATTTAACATTGGGGTTGATGCTTTTTCATTTTTTTCTTGACCCCTAAATAAGCTTTATTGCTTGAACCCAGATGATTGCTGCTGGCAGCTATATTTATTTTAGTGTTATATATTGTTTTTAAAAAAAACATACATCTTATTTTAAAAGACATCAAAAAGAAAGTATTTTTTCAGTCAACTCTATTGCAGTAATGGCAGACCAGTGATAAACAGTTAATCATAATCACACTGACATACCTTAATGTCAGATTTTCTCCAAGCCCATCATTCATTAAAATTAACGTCAGAGTACACATGTGATTTTAATGTAGTTTTTCTTTAAAAATTAAGTGTGAGACATGGCCTTTTGAAAATTTCCATTTCACATTTATCTAGAACTACTATGTTAACCAGGGAGGCCACGGGTTAGACATGGTCCATTGTGGGAATATATGTTTATTTTGATATTACACTTATTTCTCAGTTTAGTCTGTTTAAGTGTTGGTTAGTGTAGTACATTTGTTCCAGAACAAGAAAGCGTGTTTATTAGGTTATCTTGTGTGAAGTCTATTTTCAGTCACCAATAATGTGTTGCGGGTCATTAAAGTTACGTTAATATTATATATACGTTAATATATGTGAAGTTTGCTGATGACACCACTGTGGTCGGACTCATCTCAAAGGGTGATGAAACAGCCTACAGAGCGGAAATTCTGAAGCTGACCATCTGGTATTCAGAGAATAACCTAGTTCTGAACACCAAGAAGACCAAGGAGATCATCGTCGACTTCAGGAGGCGCAGCACCGACCTAGCATCCCTTTACATCAACGGTGAGTGTGTGGAGAGGGTCCACACTTTCTGTTTTCTCAGCGTCGTCATCTCGGATGACATCTCATGGATGGAAAACATCACAGTGGTCCCCAAGAAGGCCCAGCACAGACTACACTTCCTGCGAGTCCTCAGGAAGCACAATCTGGACTCCAGCCTGTTGCTGACCTTCTACCGTGCGTCCATCGAGAGCCTGCTGACATACTGCATCACAGTATGGTACGGCAGCTGCACCCTGGCAGACAGGAAGAGACTCCAGAGGGTGGTCAGAGCAGCACAGAGGCTGCCCTCTCCCCTCCCTACTGGATATTTACACCTCCCGTTGCCTCAGCAGAGCCGAGAACATCATCAGGGACAGCTGTCACCCGGCTTCTGGACTGTTTGAACTGTTGCCCTCAGGAAGGCGCTATAGGTGCATCAGAATGAGGACAAACAGACTCAAGAACAGTTTTTTCCCAGAAGCCATCACTACCCTAAACTCTAACAGGCGCACACAGGGACTGGCTTAATCTACACTTAACCGGACCTAAGCATCACCCTGTGTGACATCAACATGTGCAATATACTCACTTTATTTCACTTTACATGGACAATAACCTTATAGGTGAAAAAACTATGATTGCTGTGCAATTGCAATTTTAACATTATACATTGTCTAGCTCTTAAACAGAACTGCCACCCCACCTACCTCCCCCCTCTCTTCTTTGCACTATAACTAAAGATATTTCTATTGTACTTGACACTTTATAGTATTTTTCCTTACTAAATGTTGCACTGACTAGGGAGATGCTCTTAATCTCATTGTACATGTTTATAATGCAAATTTTATATGTGTATAGTGACAATAAAGGCATTCTATTCTATTCTATTAAAAATCTCACCAGACCTTCAGTCAATTGTATGTCATCTGAAAAGTCTACTATTGACATGTCTATATCAAAAAGTTGTGTCCTTAACACTAGGAACATATTCTTGTGCTGTGTTGCACAATGTACTGAGGAAGTGTAAATTAAGAGGTCAAAGCATTAAGGTTAGCTAATAATTGTGCAGGAGAGGGATTCGTTCAGTGACACATTCGCAACATTCTTGTGGTTTTCTGAGCGTAACACGCTCATCATCAATGACAAGAGAACGAAAGGAGCTGGAGGACTCAAAAAAAGATCTAATCTTTTCTGTTTTCGGCTCAAACAGCATTGGTTAACATTACGGAGTGTTCATGAGCCAGAAACCTAAAAGATTAGTTCTCTTTGTTCAAGTCCGGATCCTTTCGTTCTTTTCTGTTTCCGACTCATACTGCATTTGGTTAATAATAGGGAGTGTCACATGACAGAAGATCTAAAGTACCCGGAGGACTCGGTAAAAGAACGAATCTTGTAGGTTTGCGGCTCATATTGTGTTGGTAAATATTAGGGAGCGTCACGTGACAGAAGGCCCCGGGGCCGGACTGCACTCGTTACCATCAGAGAGAAGAAATGTGAGGAACAAATGAGACTGTAACCTAAACACAGATCAGAGCTGAGCTGAATCAGACTAAAAGACCCTGGTAGGCTTAAGTAAAATATTTTTTTGTCTTCTAGCATTATAGTTTTGTCTTATTTGTAGTGTGATTTGCGTTTGTGTATATAATAAATGTGTTACGGAAGACACACACAACATTTTATTGGTATTTTACTAAAATGAATGAAATGAACAAAATGACTCGAAAAAAAGATTAGTTCGTTTTGCTGAACGGGACTCAAAGATCCACATCTGTAAAATGATCCAAACTTCCCATCACTAATATATAATTCTTTAACTTCTAATTTTTCACTTTCTTCACAAACATATTGCTAAGATATTCTAAAACTGTCAAAGACTTCTCAAATTTAAATAATCTACAATAGACTTTCAAGAAATCAAGATCATGAATGAAAATCTTATCTTACAGCGATTATTACATGGTCGCACCTTTAATTATAACAATAACATGTAACAATTACCAATAACACATTATTGGTGGCTGAAAATAGATTTCATACGAGATAACATAATAAACACATTTTCTTGTTCTGCAACCAATTTATAACACACTTACAAACACAAGCATACAGCCCTAAACCAAGAAATAAGTCTAATAACTAAACAAACGTATACTCCCACAATGCACCACGTCTAACCAGTGGTCTAAATGGTTGGCGCAGTAGATTTGGATAAGTGCAGGGTGATTGATAGACAATCTCTACTGCAAATGGAAATAGATTTTTAACATTTACCAAGAAACTAAGTACAAAGCAAACCAATTAGCTTAACAAGGTATTATCAAAAGAGCATCTCTCACACTCCAACGTTAAAGAAAAAATAGAATAAACCCATGTATACTCTGATGTTAACTTTTATGTGAGAATATGTGGTATTTACTAAAGTCAAGTGACCGAAGCGATATGTTATATTTGATCCAATTACAGTGGCATATATATTTAGTAACGCAACATAAAAACATTGAATCACTCCATCTCATTGTTGATTCCTCCTATTGAAAGAGAGGCTTGTTACAGTATAATTGCGATCTGAGTATGTGATTGAGGTAACTTTGTTGAGTTAGTGTATGATTGTTACATACGTGTGTGTGAGAAAAGTAATGTTGTGTGTATAAGTTGTTAGTGTTGCACGTGTTCAGTAGAGACATGATTTTTGCACTCACCATTGTTCTGTGGTGTGTGGAAAGAAAGCTAAAGTTAAAGGTATGCTAATGTGATCATAATCAAGTGTTGACACTGGTCTGTCATCTCTGTAATAGATGACTAAAAGACTAACTCCTGAATTATGCCTTTAAAAAGTATTTGTGTAAGAAATATTTGCAACCCAAATCTTGTCATTGCATTTGCATTGGTAGCAATAAACATTTGAAAAAAAAGCTGGATAAATGAATTATAGAGCAGAAATATTAATTCTCTTCCTTCCTGACTCAAGCTTGACAAGCTTGATGACAACCAATCATACTTCAAGAATGAACACTCAACAGAGAAGACTTTGTTGCCTGTTGTCTAGACCTCTCTCCTGCGTTTGACAACCATCAGATCCTTCTCTCCACTCTCTCTGCGATGGGCATCACTAGCACTGTACTCAACTGACTTGAGTACTATCTCATTGGTAGTTCTTTCAATTTCGGGTGAAGGGGTGAGGTGTCCGACACTTCTATACTGCTCACTGAGGTTCCCCAGGGTTCAGTCCTTGGTGCCCTTCTCTTCTCCATCTACACCACATTCCTGGGCCCTATCATCCACAGACATGGAGTTGCGTACCACTGCTATGCTGATAAAACTGTATCTGTACAGTTACAAATATCTGTCGTACCATTGGGAAAGAAGGCTTCAATTCAAAGTTCTTTTATATTCTAAATACTTGAATACTACCTGGTTGGACATGAAGTAATGTTATTAATGCTTACCAAAGCGAAACATTTCACATTTCTGTATTTAGCATTTTCAAAACTATTTAACCTTAATGAAAGTACAGTGGACAAAGAAGTCTTCCACTTCTGAGTTTCACATGTCATGTTTGGACCATAAAATTAATGGTTTGAAAGATGAACAGTGTGAGCAGAGTGTGACATAAATCATATGCTTTGAACTTTTAACCCCTCTGCAGTTTAAGTTTGTGTAGTTTAATGGCATCATCAGACTATGAAATCCACTCCATTCACTTGAATAGATTCGCATATGACGTTACAAAACCGGAAGATCCAGCCTGTGCTGTAAAAGTTTTAGATTCCGCTCTGATGAAAGTTCAGCTGAATTTTAACTTTGACCTGCAATAGCGCATCACGTGACGCAACTGCTGAGCACAGATTGGAGAGGTTAGAGCATGTGTTTACTGAAACTTGTTTTAAAGATAAAGATTTTATTTTTTTGGACTTTGTTGTTTATAAGATTGAAACCTGCAACCGTTTAGATCATGTATATTTAGGGCTTGGTATTTTTTTTTAAATTGTGCTACCTGCTGGGAGGGGTCTACTCTACCGCACTCCCATACGGTGAGATCTGGATGACCGAAACTCAAGTAGGAGCTGATCCAAGGAACTGGAAAATCACACAATTTCTGTCCAGCTTAATACAATTAAAGTGACTATACTTACCATTTAATTTACCAATCCATTTAGGCCTTTTGTCTTTGGGCATGTAGACACAGATACAATAAACAGGAACTCCAGACAGTGCAATAGCAATTCCTATCAGAGAGTTCATGGTGTCGCTGTAGAGAGGAACGATGACTAGGAACACACTGCACAGGCAGTAGATGAAGGGAAAGAACAAGGAGAGCTAATGAAGAGAAAGATGAAATGAACAAATTCTGAATTTGATTTTGAGAAAAACAACAACGGGAATGTTGAATCACATCACAGAACTTACCTTGACTGGCCTGTGTCTCTCTGGCTGAGTGATTCGCAGGTAAATCAGCCCAGCCACTGAAAGTCCCACAAACAACCAGTAACTAAAGCTGAAGTAGTTGATGAGTTGAAACACATCCTCCACACACAAGAAGACCAGACCCATCAGACCCTGCCCACAGCCACAGATTCAGGGAACGTCAGATTTTGTAAACTATAGCGAGTAAAATAAAGTGAAGTTCATTCAAATATTTAAGGAGGAGACATTTTATGTCTGATAATTAGCTAATTGGTCCTTATTGTTAAATAGCAACCCTACATCAACCAGGAATTAAACATTTCTACACAGACTGTATGTCTGGGAATCAGTGCAGACCGCATTGGATTGGAACAGATCTGTCATCCCATCAGACCGTGGGCAAGGGGCTAAGGAGATAGTCTAAGCCGCTGTAAAGTGGTTAGTTTTGGTCATATTGGAAATTGTATTAGTGGTTTAAGCACAATCAAATTTAAGAGTTCCTTCAAGCTGTTTACCCCCTCGACACCCAACAGGACAATGAAGTAAAAGGGGGATCTGAGTTGTTTTTGAAGATTTGCGATGGTTAGGAGGAGTCTACTGATTGGATTTTCCATAGGCTCGCTAGGGTAAGTTGTTTAAGTATTTATAAAGCTAGCTTGGTGAGTTTAGTTACTGTCAGTCTCTGTAATTATATGCGGTTTTAAAATAATTCAGTTTTAATTATATACGTTTTTAAAATAATTTAGGTTTGATGGCACTCTGTTGCAGCACATGAAGACATCAACATCAAAATGTGTCTTTTAAAGATAGATATTACATTGACCTAACATTTCCTCATAAAAATAACATTCAACTGGAACATCCTTCATTTCAGATGTGAAGTTACTTACATTGAAGAGGAGCGCTGGTACTGGAGTGTAGCGCTCAGCATGAATTAGACTTAAACTGTTGGGAAGATGGCCTTCTCTTGCACCAACAAAAAACAATCTAAAAGACAAAATTATTAATGCACTTAAAGCTGACATGTATGAGTGTTTGTTTCATAACTAGAGACAGAAGAGCTTGACCTTGATGCAGCGATAATAGAGGCATTAAGCCCCCCATAGCAAGACATGGCCACAGCAATAGGGACCATCCAGCTTATGGGACCAAGAACTTGATTTCCAAATGTCTGAAAAAAAGGATAAAAAATTATTCAACAAAGTTGTCTTCATTATCATGAACTCATATGGATTTGAGATCATGAAGTATACTCCTTACAACAGCTACTGCGTCACTACCCATGAATGAAGGGATGTCCAGGACTGCATAGTAAGCCACGTTGGTCAGCAGGTAGATGACGGTAACTACTGGCATAGAGACAGCTATAGCTATGGGAAGATTCCTGCAAGCAATCAAAAGGAAAGTGATTAAAACCTTAAGACTAAGCAACTAGGTTCATTACATGTGATTATGGCTTAGAAATACTTGTATTTAAAAGTATGCTATTGTGAAGTAACAGACTGACCAATTGCACTTTGCTGTAGGATCTGTTAACAGTTCAATCTGACCTGAAGCCATTGTATTAGTCTTACCATTGTAATAGGTAGTTGTTAGTTTTGTCTCTGTTTTCAAAACAACATTCAATGCTATTTAAATTAGATCTAAAGCATAGGTGGACAAATTATCTTGATATCTTGCACTACCCGTGTTCATAGAAAAATAAGGAACAATATGTATATTGTATGAGATGACTATGGGAGCACTATGGAGCAGACCAATCCATATATCAAATAGTTGTGAAATGCTCATGGGCACAAATTTTGATTAATAATTTAGGATAAAAGTGGAAGTTTATGCATACCTTCTTCCTGTGATGTTTCTGGACCCCTAGGCAATCCAGATACTTTTTTCACAATTACTTTTGTATTATGGAAAGAGAACATACGTCTATTACCTAATAAGTGAATACCAATTGAAAATGCCACAAATGAGGTTATTCCGAGTTGGCTGATGACAAGGTTATCACTGTCTTCTAGTCAAAAACTGAGCAAGTCCTCCCCTTGGACTTGGGCCCAGGGCTGCCATTCACAAAAGGAAGACATAAGAGGATCTCTCCAGTGCTAAGCAGGCAGTGAGGCATCATTTCTATGAAATATTAGCGTTATAGCATATCCAGACCTGCTGCCTGCTTCCTGGAATAGAGACCTGCAATGTAAAATCATCCACAGCAGGGTTGAAGATGCCATCTGCCATCTATTGGTTTGGTCAGTATTACTTTTTTTTAATTAGGAAGGAAATGGTTTATTTGTCTCTGACAGACAGGTTGGCAATGGTGCCGTAAAAACTGAATTGTGCCTTTGAGTGATCTGCTTGAGAAGGCCTGGCCATTTGCTTTGAAGGCAGGAACCAGCAGAGACTTTCAGATGCATATTGGGCAGAGGGAACAGATTGAGCTGAGATGCCGCTGACATGATTATGCAAACTAAATTAATGACCTGTCCTTTTGGAACAGAGACAAGAGTGATCTTACAGCTTGACCCAAACATTTTAATGGCAATATGTGGAGCCACAAGACTGGGTCTTGGTGCCGAGGGATGGACGTTTCACTGTGTATTGAATCTACATATGATTTTATGTAATTAACCAAACCCTCAAGTGTTTTGCTTCGCACCACATTGTCTGGTTTCCCACCATTCTATCTCAGAGAACCAATCATACACAATAGCATTTCTTTAAATAAGAGGTTTTCACAGAAGGATAGTCTTCCAAAGTTAAAGAACCCATCTGTGTAATGATGTAATTTGATATTGATATCTTGAGTATTTGAAGGGACTTGTCCCTAAGGTCGAGGAGTTTCTGCAGTCAAAACTCCCACACCAGGTCATTTGGTGTGCAGCCTCTCTCTCAATGATCAGGTAAATAATGATTAGGTTTTCTCCTTGTTATTGGTTTATTCAGAATACATTTAGGTGGAAAGTCATTCTTCTTATGATTGAGTTTTACTTTAAACTGTACTGAACTGAATATATTTGATGATTGCATTTTAACTGGAGCTGGATTTGTTTATGATTTACCTGATTAATAAATTGACATAATCGTTTGTTTTGAAATTTGTCCGGAAATCATTACCATGCTATACCATACCAACTTTATTTATAAGCACTTTAAAAAACAACTACAGCTGACACCAAAGTGCTGCACATCTATAAATACTAAAAACATAAAATATATAAAAACATTCAACACAATACTACAGTTTAAAAACACAGAACTAGTAAAAGAGGCTAAGTCCTGCTAGGATTGAAAGCCACAGAAAAAAAAGGGTATTCAGGCAGGTTTTAAACTGTACAGTGAGAGGGCAGCTCTCTGACGCTCAAAGCGAGGTTGTCCCACAGCTGAGGAGCAACAACAGAGAAGGCCCTGTCCCCCCTGAGCTTCCTCCTGGGCCTTGGTACCTGCCGGAGCAGCAGATCAGCTGACCTGAGGGACCGAGAGGGGGAGTAGGTGTGAAGAAGCTCAGAGGTATGGAGGGGCAAGACCATTAAGACATTTAAAAACATACAAAAATAAGTTTAAAATGAACTCTATAAGAGGCAGCCAGCCAGTGGAGGGATGCGAGGACCATCATTCTTTTTTAAAGGTAGGCAAATCTGGCAATCATCAGCATAGCAGTGGAAGCCGATATTTTGTCTCCGAAGAATTGAGCCTAAAGGCAGTAAGTAAAGGGGGAACAACAAAGGTCCAAGAACTGATCCCTGAGTAACCCCACATGACAGGACGACTCAGCATCCAAAATGCTCACACAAAATGTTCTATCAGCCAGTTAAGACCTGAATCAGTCGAGTGCTGTTCCACAAATGCCCACTAAGTGATTTAAACGAGCTATTAAAATCTTGTGGTACACTGTATCAAAGGCAGCAAAAGAAGTGGCAGTTTTGAGATGGGCCTATAATTAGCTTAAACTGAGTGATATAGACCAATTTTCTTTAGCCGAGGTTGGACTACTGCAAGTTTAGCAGGAACCAAACCAGAGGACAGGCTACAATCGACAATGTTAAGAATACTCAGAGCTCTGTTGGCAAAAATGTGTTTAAAAAATTGTGCAGGAATAGGGTCATGTTGAAGGCTTCAGTTGACTCACTACTTCCTCTAAAAGGGAAAGAGTTACAGGCTCAAACTGATTAAAGACAGCAGAGCAAGGGGATGGAGCAGAAGGATCAGGTTCAAGAGATGTGATCACAGCTCTGCTGGTAGCAACCTTTTCAATAAAAAACATTAAAAACTCATTGCACTTATCAGGAGAGACATCCAGACAAACCGTTTGAACAGGATTAAGAACAAGATTAACTGTATTAAAAGCATATGGGTATTCTGACTGTTAGAAGAGATGATGTTGGCTGGTTCCGGCACCAACAGTCTTCTATCATCTGGTGTGAGACCTCAAGCTTATTCTTTTTCCACTTTCGCTCTGCTCTGCGACAGTCCCTCCTGACGGCACAGGTCCTGTTATTGAACCAGGGCTCTGGTTTTGACTCTCTGTCTGGATCTGGCTGCCTAGTTTTGATTGGAGTTACAGAGTCCAGGATCCTTTGGCAGGTGGAATCTAACCAGGAGCAGAGTTCCTTAATGTCGGAGGAAGAGTCATAAGGAGGGATGGAGAGTTGGCTAAAAGCAGCAGAGAACTGATCAGCAGAAGAATGGTTTAAGATCCTACAGCAGCGAGCAGGAGGGCAATGGCTAAGTGGGCCAAGTTTAAGAGGAACATTAAATAACACAGCCATATGATACGAAAAGAAAAGAGTCACAGATTTCCATATCAGATAAAAACAAACCAGACGATAAAACTAAGACAGAGTGTATTCAAGCCAATGAGTTGGGCCAGGTACAGACTGTACCAGGTCAATAAGGGTTAAAAAGACTTTTGCCATCGGTTTATCTGGACAACACACATGAATATTAAAATCTCCAACAATAAGAATACTATAAAATTTCGGCATAATATCTGCTAAAAAGTCTATAAACTCATTAATAAAATTCTTATTGTACTTGGGGGCCGGTACACAATAGCACAGAAAACAGAGTGGAAAAGATCCCGCAGAATAAAAGTCTTATTTGCCAAGCATCTGGCGTTCACCAGGCCAAACCTGGCCGGAGCTAGGGCCGCGACATGGACCTTATCCTGTTGAGAGACCCGGCACAGCGGCCTCAGGTTCCGCAAATTAGGCCGGCGGAGGTTAAGGTGAGGCCGGCACTGGTGACAGGTCCTGTTCTTCCCACGGCACCAGGCAGGCGTCCACTGGATCCATAACCCGACGGGGCACAGAACCTCCCAAAAGTAATCCAAAAGACGGCCCGGGATTATTCAGCCCCAGGGCGAATCTCAGCATCACCTACCAGCCTCCGCGCTTACCACGATGGCGGGTAATCTTACCACGATCTTTCCCTTCCCTATTATTTATCAATCCTTCTGATGTATCGTCTCTGTTACATGGAGTGACAATCACACAGATAGTTGTATGTTCATTGTTTGTATCTGGATGTAGTTACCTGGAGCTAAAAGTTCGAATTAGTGAATAAGGCTTTTGTTATATTCAGATCAGTACGAGCGCGTCTGGTCAATGCATTCTCTGTATGAATTATACCGCCTAGAGTCTTGTGGAGAATGTTGGTAGCGTTGGATCGCTTTTCATCAGCATTGAGATTTAGGAATTATTCAGGGCTGGTGAGGGGGTTCCATAAATCAGCTTATGGAAAAATGGAAGGCCACATTTATAGATCCCACTTGAAGCTTTTTTACCTTTGTTAAGGAAAGAAATGTATGAGGAGACTGTGACGAGGAAAAAGTTCGGAATTCAGATGCGGTATAATTGTGAAAGGATCTGAAGGACTTCCATGCTTTCATATAGTATATTCATATTTCATCATTCGTATAGGTCCTTGGAAAACGGAGGCACCGGGGTTGGGTCAGCAATTTGGTTTTCGTGACCTGGCACATGCTTTGCTTTAATCACGAAGTGACTACAGGAGGAGCCACAATCTAATCCCCTTTGGTACTCTCCTCCAACTCCATCAAAAAGGCTGCTTCTGTAGACCGGTCAATGTCACTTAGGGACAAGGAAAGGTTGTTTTAAGATTTTGCATTGGAATAAAAGGTGTGGGTTCAGTTCGTTCTGTCCTTCTTCAGGTATGATCTGTGTGTCATTCAGATTTGGGATGAATGAGGCGAGAACTAGGAGGTGGGAATAAATGGGAACCCTTGGGAGATAATCCTCATGGCAAACCGAGGTGGCCTGAAGTGATATCATCTTAGAGTAAGTGGGTTGACCCCATAGTCCTAATCGATTAAGGGCTGCTCTTGGTGGGATAGGTTGAATGGATGGCTAACTAGTGAGCGAGCAGGGCTTCCGGTTTAAGGTGAAAGGCTGAAGCTGTCTGCTGGCTGAGGGGAAGCGCTGTTGGCGCAGGAAAAATTTAAATGGGTTAATAAAGGCCAAGTTGGCACTGAGGGAGGAGCAGACCGTGTATTGCTGCCTGCCTGACTGAATAGAAAGAACAGGGACTGCTCCAGGTGTGTATCGGGAGCAGCTGGAAGGCTTCTGTGCAGACGTTTCTGATTTTCACGACTCTAGGTGCTGCAGAAATGCGCTTAGCCCGCAGGGCTACTGAACAAATAAATAATAACAAATTATTAGGAAAGTTATTTTTACAAAAGTTTTGTAATCTCTTAATCAAATCATCAACATTAAGATTTTTATAAATAAATAAACAAATGACTTGTTTTCTTAGACCTACAATCTAGTTAAACACCTAGCTAATTTGGCTTCAAAACCTGCTTTTTGAACATGCGCCATTAAACAACAGTATTAGTGTAGTCTATAGTTTAGTGCAGCTAAAAAGTTTAACTCCTGTTTAATTAAAAATAATAATAATAACCTAAACAATATTGATAAAGCAGAAAGATATAACTCTACCTAATAATATTTCCTCACCACTCTATTCCTCACCAAATTGCAAAGATCAGGAGTCATTCGATCTCAGTGTCCTCAAATACAAATGATCAGATATTGAGCTTCAGATCAGCCTCTTACAGGCCAAAAGATCCAAACTCAGGGAACAATGTTTGGCAATCTCTGTGTCTGGCGTGTCTAGAAGTAGGATTCAAATGCAGAAGGTTCGTTCCTCCAAATAAATGTATTGTTTCACTGTGTCACAGAGGGAAGTCTTCATTCAACAAGTCTTTGTTGTTGTGAGTCCACAATCCACAAGAGTTCTTCACACAGGTCGCATAGAGTTGAGTCAACATGAACACTCACATGAGTCTGCAGCAAACAATCCACAGGTAAGCGGGTCTCATCAACTGGAAGGTAACTGTTAACAGGAACTGGAAGAGACAAAGACATGGAGAAAACGAACCGACAACAAACAGGAAGAAACGTGAGGTATAAATAGGTGTCTGGGAATTGCCTGATGAGAAAGGATTAGGGAAAAAAGGCGTGGTAAATAATACGGATCACCCGATGGTGATCGTGAGATGACAGGTAAACCAACGGGAGAGAGTAAACATTAACAATAGCACTCAACACTACCGAATAGGGAGAAAAATAAACCAAAATACTAAAGAAGCAATCATAAGAAACCTACTTTTGAGATATTACCATTTGAAATAAGGGCTAATGTACTAAACAGTCAAACTTTGACAGATTCAAATCCAGCTATAAAATTTATCAGCAATTATTTTATGAATTATTCCTCAAATAAAATTACATCTATTAGATGCAAAATCGCTAAAACTTATATTCAATGTAACCTTTACCTCATTTGCTGCAAAATTTTTCAAATATTGACCTGAAAGAACTGCTAAAAATAATCACAGCATCCAAATCAACAACATGCTCTCTTGATCCAGTACCAACAAAATTACTAAAAGAATGGCTACAAATAGCTCAAGAACCATTTCTGAATATTATAAACTCATCTCTAACGCTAGGTTACGTTCCTAAACATCTCAAAATGCAGTAAATAGACCACTAATAGAGAAAAAGCAACTTGGATCCATATTGTTATCCAACTATAGGACAATCTCTAACCTTCCGTTCTTGTAAAAAATATTAGATACATTTGTAACAGCACAACTCAGCTCCTGACAGAAGATCAACTTTTAAAAAAATCTTCAATCTGGTTTCAGAACACATCACTGCGCAGGTTAAAATCTCAAACGATCTGTTATTTGACAGGATTCAAAGGAATATCTCTCTTCTAGTTCTGCTAGATCTCAGCGCAGCCTTCGATACGATAGATCACAGGATTCTCCTCGAGAGACTAGAGAACGATGCAGGCATCCAGGGCCAGGCTCTATGATGGTTTAACTCTTACCTATTTGACCGGAGTCAGTTTGTTCATGTAAATGGAGACTCTTCAGACAAAATAGCAGTAGAGTTTGGTTTTCCTCAAGGATCTGTTCTGGGACCCATCCTATTCTCAATATACATGCTGCCCCTTGGCAAAATTATTAGAAGACATGGGGTTAGTTTGCAGTTCTATGCAGTCGACACCCAGCTCTATATCTCAGCAAAACTAACTTTTCAACGCTAAATAGGATCTCAGAATGTGTCGCTGAAATAAATGCATGGATGAAAGAAAATTTCCTTATGCTACATCCTGATAAAAAAGAAATATTACTTATTGGCTCTTAAAAGCAATTACATAAACTCTCAGTTTTACATATGGAGCTGGGGTAACACACTGTTCATTCCTCCACTGCAGTTAAAAATCTCTTATGTTACTAAGACCGCCTTGTTTCAACTCAGAAACATTGCAAAAGTACGGAACATGCTGTCTATTGTAGACTATTGTAAATTACTTCATCCTTTCATGACCACCAGAATGGATTATTGTAATGCTGTGTTCGCCGGCTGCTCGGTTGTTGCGCTATAAAAATTACAGTTAGTCCAGAATACAGCAGATAGAGTTCTCACAGGAACAAAGAAATATGATTACATTACACCGGTTCTGTGCTCTTTTCATTGGCTTCCTGTAAAATATTGAATTGACTATAAGATACTGCTCCTTGCCTTTAAGGCGCTGAATGGCTTGGCTCCTGAAATCACAATCACGATATATTCCAGCTCGATCACAAGAAGCAGGACTACAGATTATTCCGAAGGTTAGTAAATCCACCAGAGGGGGAAGAGCGTTCTCATATAGAGAGCCCTCAAGCTCTGGAACAAACTCCCGGATGCTGTCCGGAACTCACAGCGTTCAAAACGAAATTTAAAAACGTATCTATTTAATCTAGCATTCAATCGACTCCTGGGATTTGTCCAAAAGGTACGGTGTCTGAGCACTATAAATATATAAACTGTTGAAAAAACAATCAATGTGCCTATTTGACCTATCCCCATCATTTATCTCTCATCCTGCATCTGATGCTGATCACATATTTGCTGTTTGTTGCAATTTTCTAACCATTGTTTTTTGTTTATTAGTTTTGGTTTTGTCTTTGTTTGTTTTTTTTGTTTAGATTTTTTTAAAGGTGCTGTCTGGCAAACTTTTCGTCGATGGATCTTAAGTTTGTATATGTTTTATGACAGTGTGCCAACTTAGTGACTGTGTTGCTAGATTTAGCAACTTTTCAGACAGTGTAGCACCGTTCTTTGTATCCTAGAGTCTAGGAACAAATCTAGCAACTTTTCCAGTTGTTCGTGGTGACTTTTAGCTAATTTTTTCATTGTGGCTGACGGGTTCTTTGGACGGAGGAAAGAGCTGCAATGTCTGTGCTGTGCCTTTCTTTCACTCACTGTCTTCGCACCCATCCCGGGTCTGCTCCCCGTCAATGCTATTCACTTTATATAGCAATATTCCCGGCCGGCGCTTCTTAGTCTTTCTAGGAAATAAAATCTAATCACTAGTCTCTTTCATCATTTCTTTTCTTTCCATTTCATATGTTTTACATTCAGATATTAAATGTTCTATTGTTTCCTCTACTCCACAATGACCACAATTCCTGGTTGTCCCTGCGCAAGGTTTGGTGATTGTGGGTCTTTATTACAAAAAAATTAGTATAAAACGTTTTGTTAACATATTTGCACAAGAATAGAAGTCTATGCCTGTGTGAGGTTTTCCTCCCTCACACAAGATCCATCATCATTACATATATTACAAAGTAACCCAACCTTTTGACACTATAAATACATTTTATAGATATTAATTTCTTGACACTAACCTTGAAATCAAAATTGATCTAAAGACATTAGTTTAGCTTAAAATCAGAGCTTACCTTTCATTTTCAAGCATCAGCAAAACACCATTCTGTTCTCATTGTTTGTATTATTATTTTGTATTATAACTTTAATTAGCATTACATGTTTGTTTTGTAACACCATATGTGCTAAACTAATGACCTGCAAAACTTTTATGTTTGCATTGTTAAAACCCCATTGGGGGGGGGGGTTTACGTCACATAAAATGTATGCAAATTAGGTGATGAAGTCATCTTGTGACTTTTTGGTCTGCCTATAGCGACTTTTCTTACTGAGGAGTTGGCAGCAGTGCTTTATGCTGGGGAGATGACTAGTACCTGCCTCAGTCAGAAAAGCTGCCAGGAACCTCTTATAGGAAATTCCTGTTTACCCTACGTGATCCACACTAAGACTTTGTGAAGCTGTTTTGAAAGCAACTACTAAAAAAGACGCAGAAACGGTGTCACAGGAGTTGCAGTTGGAAATGATTGCTCTCCAATGTGACATTGAATTAAAGGATAAGTTCAACTCCCTGAAACTAGATTATTTTTATGCTTCATTAAGTGCTGCCAAATGTCCAAACATTCTGAAGATGGCACAGAGGATGCTGGTGTTTGGCTCTACGTATGTGTGTGAACAGGCTTTGAACACCAACAAAGCACCCCACAGATTCCAGATGAGTAATGAACACCTCAGATCTGTTCTGACAATACAGAACAACAGAATTACAACCTGTTTTCATATGTATCTTGGGCTGACCCCCAGTCTGGGAATTCAACCTAAACTCTGTTTGTCTAGCACAGGGGTCAGCAATCCAAAATGTTGAAAGAGACAAATTGGACCAAAAAAACAAATATGTCTGGAGCCGCAAAAAATTAAAAGCCTTGTATAAGCCTTATAATAAAGGCAACACATGCTGTATGTATCTATATTAGCCTCCTATAAAAATGACTAAGTTGGCTACAAATACATAATGAGCCTTCATGATTAAATGTTTATTTTCCCTGCAGTGAATCCTGTAGAGAATGACACATCACATGATTACTCTGTTGTACGATGCCGTCTCAAGTTTAACTTCATTACAATATTAATGAATTATGTTTCATTGCTTTGATGAAATTAAAGAATTGCAAAGAAATCAGATTTATGATGTCATTTTTACTTTGAGGATTCCAAAAAACAACATCAAAATGGAACGTGCATAAGGTGCCCCTTGTCTAGGCAACAAACAGTGCAATAAAACACAGCCTGCATTTATAAAAATGAAACAGCAGCCTTTTGAAAAGATAAAGTATATAAAATCAAATTAATACAGTTTAAGTTTGATTTGATAATATCCCTAAATGTCATTCCAAATATATACTGACAAAAATAAGAAATCACATTATTAAAACAGCCACTTTGTTACTTAAATACGTGCATTCCTTCCCTGGAAATGTCTTTCCACATTACTCTTCTTGTTATTTGACAACTTCTCACTACAGAGCAAACATTCAGGCAATCCTTCTGCATTGGCAATGAATGCAAACTATTCGGTCCAAGAAGCGTTGAAACCTCTGTTCTTCTCAGTTATTTTTCTCTTTGGGATTCATGGCCCATCACACAGTCGCCCGCCTGGCATCCCACCCTGCTGATAAAAGTGTGTATTCCAGGCTATGATGCAAATCTTCGCTGACAGAAATGTTGAAATGAAATATTTATTCTACACACTTTTACAACATTGGAAAACATTAAGAATATTTGTCCTCCTATACAAACCATATTAAACAAAAAATATATTTACCTCCCCCATCTTTTTCTATTCAAACAGTTTTGAAAAAGCTCCAGGGAGCCTCTAGGGCAGCGCTAAAGAGCCACATGCAGCTCAGACCCCTGGTCTAGCATATCTGGCAGGTGACAGATCTGGGTGTTCCTCAAAGCTTTGTTACACATCACATGAGTAGTAATTTTCAAAAATCCAAAATAGTGGCACTTCAAAATCAAAGACAAACAGCATTAGAATTGGCACCTCTCAGGATTCTTTATCTCCTCAGTGACAAAGTTGAGGGTGTCCCAGCCAGAGTATGAGAACAGTGCAGAATATAGAGCAAGGGAGATGCTGCCGGCCTCCATGGAGGAGCCCTCGAAGGCATTGTCAAAGTTCTTTGTTTCTCCTAAGGAGTACATGAAATAGAATGAGGAAAAGAGAGAACAACTTACTATGTTTTCAGCATTAAAACCAATATTGCCACTCAGTTCCATTTCTATTTATTAGCCCTACTTTTCTATGTTTTCCTGAGGAATAATGGTATTAAAATGTTTAAAGGATAAACACTTTGGGTGAAGTAATGTAATAAATTACACTGAATGTTAGAGGTGGGCGATATAGCCCTTAAATAATATCATAATATTTTAGAAAATGTGGAGATAACGATATGAAATTATATTTCTTAATAACAATATATTCCATGAAATTATTTTTAAAAATGTCAAGAAAATACAATTGTACACAATAAGTGTCATAGCATGTTATGGGCATAAAAAGCACAACTAACCCCCTAAAATGTAGAACAGAACATAACAGAAATAAGGAGGGAAATGTTTCTTCAAAAACTCAGTTAAAGATCAAACTATTATCTTTACAAGAAATAATAAATTTTTTCATATGTGCGATTGGAATTTTTGCAAAAATAACTAACAATATTGCTTTAGTGATAATAAGTGTAAATTTTTGACAGTTTTGCTTTTGTAGTTAAGGACGAACATTCTCTGATAACACTGCAGTATGCTACAGTACTTGTATGCTTTGATATGCTCACCGCTGTTCTATCGGATTTTCCTGCCTCGTCATTTTTTCCTGCCGAAGCAAAAAAATGATCCCATTGAAAATTTCTTCCGCATTCTGCTAAACAAATATGACGATAAATAATTTTGGTCTTTTAGTAATTTTGGTTAAACTGTGAAGTTTTGATTTAGCAGACTTTTGAAGTTTTGATTTTAACAGGGTGATTTCACGGTCATGTTTAAATATGCTGTTTGTGTTATTTCAATGAAAAATAGACAGTGACACTGATCAAACACTAAATAAGAGAGACTTTAGCGTGATATTATATTGAAAATAGCCGGTAATATTAAACTACCCCTTATTTAACACTCAATAAGAGAGACTTTAGCTTGATATTATAGTGAAAATATAGTGGTATTAATCACTCTCCTTGTCATGTAAAATATGTCTCCGTCTAAAAAGGAAAAAACTTTTATCCAAATGTAGAAATTACTTCTCGGTGTAAAAAAGGCAAGTATAAACATAAAAAGAGTAATAGTATATTTATTCAAAAACCTATCCTTTAGCCTGAATTTCCTTGCATATCGTCGTAAGGTTTGTTTCTTGCACTTTGTGTACCCAGACGGGTACTTTTCAAGAAAGAAGAATTCGTAAAGGAATTTAAGCCTTTCTTCCATGCTGTAAAATGTCAATTTATTTATTAAAGAGTAAGGTTTTGAAATCATGAAAATAATAGTTAAAGAGATAAATAGTCGAAAACATTTCGCGAGAAACAGCAGGAGAAAATAACGGGCGTGGTTTTAAGAATGACAATAAATGACTTGATTTATGTTGTGCGCATGCCTACAATGACGCGGCAGTTAAAAATTACGGGTAGACGAAACTGATGGAACACCGGCACTCAGGCGAGCTGTGTAGGTATGTGTAAAACGCATGATGTCATTATGTCCACACGTCAGAGTACCGCAATATGAAAATTTTAAACCGTTTTTATTATTGTACTGGTATTATCGTGGACGATACTATATGACCAACTTTACTAAATGTAAAAGATGGTTTTAAGGATTAGGGAAGATATTTGTAGACCTTCATGGAATTTTTTTGACTGGCATTTAGTTGGTTTGACGTTTGATACTCACAGATTTAGGGACCGTCTCAAAAATTACATACGTTTTTAGTCTGAAATTTTGAGACTGAAAACACTAAAACCTGCTTTTTTGTTCTTCTAGAAGTTCTTTTTGGGACACAACCTTTAGATGTGTCATCATTATTGTCAAAATCTGATAAATCATAAGCAAAAAGTGCCTTTCTCATCATTGAATGCACTAAATTGCTCAGAAACCACATCTTGAAGCTCAATAGATTTTGAACAAAAAAACTTAAACACTAAACCCTGCTGTTTTTTTTTTGTTTTTCTGGATGTCCTTTGTGGAGCATAACCTTTACTTTTGTAATAATTTTTTCCAAAATCTGATAAATCATACGCAAAACGTGCCTTTTTCTCCAGTGAACTCACAAAAAATGCTCATAAACCTTATTTTGAAGCTCAATAGCCTTTAAACAAAAAGACTTAAAACACTAAAACCTGGTGTTTTTTATTCTTCTAAAAGTAATTTTTTGGGCACATCCTTTAGATTTCTCAGTATTATTTCCAAAATCTGATAAATCATAGCTAAAAAGTCAAATTTTTTCATTAAATGTGCAAGAATTTAACTCCTTGGGTTGTGTTTGCAGACATGAGGCTTACTTTGCAGATTTGAATGAAGCTCTCATTTAAAAGACATTTAAGGGCGTGCCGTCTGATGCAGTGCAGCCCAGATGGCTCTCAGCTTCTCTGTTGGAGTCAGCCTCGTGTGAGACCTCCTTGGCTGGAAGCGGATGCTCCTCTGAGGTTGAGCCTGAATGTCCAGGTAGGTCTCCACCTAGGCACTTTGCGGACCTCACCGTTAAATCTGCTAGTTCGCATCACCACAATCAAAACTATCAGCAAAGAGCATATGACTGCATTAGTGGAGTTTTAGGAAGTTTGGTTGAAGCGCCCCATTATTTCTTAGCTTATACACATTATCTGGCATGGCTATCGACTGCATTTTGCTGTCAAGCTGTCAAGTGTCCACAGGCCCCAGTCCTGCGCAAGGAGATCGATTTCCTTTTATGCAAAGGTGCAATCGAGCCGGTCCCTCCTGCTGACAAGCAAAGAGGGTTTTACAGGCCATACTTTCTAGTTCCTAAACAAACAGGCAGGTTGTGTCCAATCCTTGACCTGCGTCTTCTGAGACTTCCATTCAGTATGATATCTCTCAGACGCATGGTCCACTCAGTCAGTCCAGGGGATTGGTTTGCAACAATAGATCTGAAGGATACATCCTTTCACGTTAGTATACTCCCTCAGCACAGACCCTTTATCTGGATGGCCTCGAAGGTCGAGTGTATCAGTACTATGTTCTCACCTTCGCCTTGTTTCTATCCCCTAGTAAAGTGACCGAGGCAGCTTTAGTACTGTTATTCTGGGAAGGAGATCAAATTATGGCATACCTGAATGACTGATTTTGACCCAGTCACTGTCACAGTTGATTTGTCACAGAGAAAGGGTCTTATGTCACCTCACCCGTTTGGGGCGTTGAATCAACTCAGAAATCAAAAGAGCCATTTAACTCCCGACAGAGGCATATCTTTTTTTGGTATGGAGCTAGACTCGCTGAACATGTCAGAACATGAAAATTGTTAAAGCAGCAATAGATGTGGGGGGGCAACAGGTCTTATGATGCTGGAGATAAGGGGTTTAGAGAAGACACCTCATTGTTTTATTATGTGAATGCTAACATTAAAATGCCAGACTCAGGAGACTCATATAACTTCATGCCTTAAAAGGGCAACTGAAGGTGAACGTGACAACCCAATGCCGCCTTCAACTATGTCTTTGGCAACGCGAGGAAAGTTTATTTTGTATAGCACATTTCATACACAGGGTAATTCAGAGCACTTTACATTGGAAACAAAGAGTAAAAAAAGGACATTTAAAAAAATCAAGCATTCAAAAAGTCTGAAAATTGAACTGAAAATTAAGACATAGATTAAAATAGTTGTTTGGACATTGGTTCTCAATCAACAAAAGCACAACTAAACAGGTGAGTCTTTAGCCTGGCTTTAATCGTGACTAAAGTGTTAGCACCCTTGATCTCCTCTGGAAGCTGGTTCCATCTGTGAGACTAACTAAAGGAGTATTTACTCTGTTTGACCTTGGGGTAGATCTAATTTATTAATCCCTTTTTGGTGTGTAATAACTGATCGTGTCTGTTAGGTATTTAGGTGCTAAGTTATGTTTGGACTTATATACGAGCAGCAGAACATTAAAATCTATCCTGGAGGAGATCGGCAGCCAGTGTAGAGACTTAAGGATTAGAGAAATTGTGAGAATTGTTTTTTGACTTTCTAGTTTTGGTTAGAAATCGAGCCGCTGCATTTGGAACGACAAGACAAATGCGTAGTAGTGAGTACTGATGCTTCCAAGACTGGGTGGAGTCTTTATGCCAGATGCTCAAAATCTCAGGGTTTTGGAACAAAAAAGGCACTCTTCTTTGAGCTATGTGAAGTGTTCCTAGCAGTAAAGCATGCTGCAGGGACATCACGTGTTGGTCAGGACTGCTCTACGCTCTGTCTCAGGCTTCTCTCGGATAGATGCGCTGGCAAGATCCAGTGCAAGATCAGGGAGGACGAGGCAGAGGTGCTACTGGTGGCACCTTATTGGCCCAACCGACCTTGGTTCATAGAACTCTGCTCCCTCGTGAGAGTCCCTCCCTGGCCAATTCCCCCTGCAGTCACACCTAATGACCCAGGGATGGGGGCACAAGTATCTCTGGACCGAACCTCTAGAAATTCCATGTCTGGCACCTCAAGGTGTGGAGGACCCTTGGTTAATGCCAAATTCCTTGGTCCAAACACTGTCTTGCCTGAGCTCCCTCTACTAGGATCTGTTATGCCGGCAAGCCAGTTCGATTTGTCGACTGGTGTTACTCTGACCAAGTAGATCCAAGCAGCTTCCCTGTTGATCTTGTGCTAAACTTTCTCCAAGAGGATTTAGACTGAGGACTGTCTCCATATCAGATCAACTTTCCGGTTGAAGACAACATGCTGGGACGACACGAGTTAACGGTCAGTTTCCTCAGAGGAGCCAGAAGGGTTATACACTCTAGGCTATCCTTAGCTTGATTCAGTAGAGCTTAAGGGGCTTTTCAGATTGGGAATGTCAAGAATGTTCAGCGAAGGAAATGACAAAAAGCTGCAGATGGTAAAGGAATACCGGGATAAAGTGGAATCTGAACTGAGCGACATCTGCAATGTTGTACTGGAGCTTCTGAACAAATATTTAATTGAGTTGACAACATTCGCTCACGCTCCTCAATCCCCCACATTTTTGTGTACACACTCTATTTTTCCGATCTGTTTCGGAGATGCTTGCGTACATAAGTCACCGGAAACACATAGCATGGACGGTGGACAAAGAAAAGACGAAAGCTCTAGCGTCATCAGTCTGCGACTGCTTGCCAAAATATACAACTGTCTGTACATAATAAGGTTGGTAACCTAAGAGTTTTTGTGCATCCTTTTGAGCCGAGAGACTGGATGCTTTTGTCTGCCCATATTTTAATCAAACATTGCATTGGATCCTCCAAAAACATAATTTTCAGCCATGTTGATCTGTGTATAAACATCGAATGAGTTGAGGGGTTTTTACATCTTTTGATCCACATGTCCCACCTATATCTCTGCTAGACTGTAAACCGTTTCAGAGACTACCTCTGGAAGCACTTTTGGAAACGTTTCATAGAAACAAAATTTGCTTACACACACACATGCTACAATGTACCGTTACCAGAGCCAAGTATTTTTGGAAACAGAGTTTAGACGCCAATCTGAAAGTTTCTGTCAATGAAGACAGCACTCCTGCCTAAGAGGGTTGGCGATCTGCAGGCACTCTCCTTCTTCATTTTTGATTTTGAAAAAAAAAAATGACACATCGAAAGGTTGTGCCCTAAAACAACCAGTAGGTTTTAATGTTTTCAGTCATTTTGTCTAAAAGTTATTGAGCTTCAAATTGAGGCAAACGAGCATTTTTAGTGCATTTAACTGTGACAAAGGAACTTTTAGCCTATGATATATTAGATTTTGGAAACAATAATGACAAATCTAAAGATTGTGCCCCAAAAAGTACTTATAGAATAAACCCAAAACAGCAGGTTTTAGTGTTGTAAGTCATGTAGTCTAAAAGCTATTTAGCTTCAAAATGTGGTTTAGAAGCATTCTGATTGCAGTTATTGCACTTTCTGCTTATGATTTATCCGAGTTTGGAAACAATATTTAGAAATCTAAAGGTTGTGCCTCAAAAAGGAGTGATAAAAAAACAGCCGATTTTAGTGTTTTAAGTAATTTTGTCGAAAAGCTATTTAGCTTCAAACTGTGGTGTATGAGCATTTTAGAGCTTTCTATGGTAAAAATGCACTTTTTTACTATGATTTATTAGATTTTGGAGACAATAATGAGAAATCTAAAAGTTGTGCCCCAAAAAGGACTTCTAGAAGAACAATAAAATTGTAGGTTTTAGTGTTTTAAGTCATTTGGTCTAAAAGCTATTGAGCTTCAAAATGTAGTTTGTGAACTTTTTAGAGCTTTCTATGGTATTTTTTTTTTTACAATGATTTATCAGATTTTTTAAACAATAATGACAAAACTAAAAGCTGTGCCCCAAAAAGGAGCTTTTGATGGCATTTATTGATGAAAAAGGCAATTTTTGCTTATGATTTCAGATTTTGTACAGAATCATAACAAATCTAAAGGTTGTTCCCCCCCCAAAAAAAGAGTTCTAGAAGAAAAAAAACCAGCAGGTTTTAGTGTTTTAAGTAATTTGGTTTAAAACCAATTGGTAGAGGTTTATGAGCATTTTGAGTGTATTCAATGGTTTGAAAAGGCACTTTTGACTATGATTTATCAGATTTTGGAAACAATAATGACAAATCCCCCCCCCTCTAGCTTTTAGTCATTTGGTCTAAAAGCTATTAAGCTTCAAAATGTTGATTATAAGCATTTTAAAGTGTTCTATGGTAAAAAAAGGGGAAACTTTTTGACTATGACTGAAACAATATTGACAAATCTAAAGATTTTGCCCCAAAAAGGACTTCTACTAGAACAAAACACAACAGGTTTTAATGTTTTAAGTCATTTGGTCTAAAAGCAATTGAAAAACAAAATTTCAGTTTAAAAGAGTAAGTAGGTTTTGAGACAGTCCCTAAATCTGTGAATATCAAACGCCCAACGTCGACCAACTTAATGCCAGTATATATTTGTTTGACCAGCTGAGAACCACAACAATCTTACTTTTCCTATTTTACATTTACATTTACATTTATGCATTTGGCAGACGCTTTTGCACCAAGCGACTTACATTAGGGGAGAGACAATATGCAATCTGTTACACCGTCAAAGTCTATCTCAGCTTCTCATAATAGAATTGTGAGATCCACAATTTATTAGATAGATTTGATTAGATAATTTATTAGATTTATTAATAGAATTGTGAGATCCTATTTATAAATATTTGATCATGAAAGAACCAATTTGTAACATCCGCCCCAAAGTCAAATATATTTTGCCTTTTGAAACCTTTAACAATATCAAGAAAAGTAATAAATATCCTCCATGCTATATTAAGGTTCAGAATGTTCTCTTCAAGATATGATTACAAATGAAAGAGTTTTATAATGAACAATTCTTTAAAATGATGACTATATGTTTACAACCCATGTTGTGTGCAGACTTTATTTCATAAATGATATTAATGCATTAATTGTTAGTTGAAAATAAATAATGAAGTTGTTTTGAAATTATATTGTTAGGAGTATTTTATCTCTTAGGGATATATTTTAGACCTACCCTTTAGTTTTATGAAGAGTGAGAGCAGTAGAAATGATATTGGGGCGAAATGGAATTGAACATAACAATGTCATTCATGCTCATACATTTGTAAAAGTAAATTAAATACCCCACTTTATACATTTCCAGCATTACCATTGACAATCTTATAGATGCCAACTGTGATGACCAGGAGCAGAGACAGGATCTTGGCATAAGTGAAGATATCTTGAACTACAGTGCCCCACTTTACATAAGCACAGTTTATGAAGATCAGAATGCCTAAGGAAAAAGGACACATGTCAACTTAATAAAAAATGTAAAATTATTACTAATCAATAATGAAGTCTAAAGGTCCTTACCCAGCTAACAGGGAAAATTCTTGTAGTATTCGCTAACGTTCTTTAAAGGTTGTCTAAATTTTAGTTCATAACGTTTCCAAAAGAATGTGCTAGTAGCATTCTAATAACGGTAAACTAAAAACGTTATCTAAACAACTTTCTCAGAACATACATCACTCTCAAAAAACGTTTCAGGAATGTTCTGTGTTAAAAGAAAACATTCTGGCAACAATATTCTCAGAACATTTCTAGAAGGTTTTTATTGAGTGATGAATGAGAGAATGTTCAAAGAATGTTAAAAAAGTGGTAATGTTTATGCAACATTACCAGTACGTTCTTGTAGCATACATTTGTTAGCTGGGTACACACTTATGCCTCTGCTACAAGCATGGGCTAATGTGACCTTACACACCAGACAGAATTTTGTTTTTGTGTTGATGCATCACTTTCCAAGAAATACAGAGTCTTTTTTTTCACGCAGTCTGTCAAATTGCTGATTGGTTTCCCTGTGTACTTGACTGACGTTACCTGAATAATTACACACAATACCCCTTAGAGAGTAACTCAGAGAGAAAAAGACAAGAAGAAGAGTGTGTCCGTGTTTAACAGTAAACTTTAGATTTACTTTTATTGTGTTGTCTTGTTCCATTAAATGATAAAGGAACATTATTTTCAGTGAATGATTGCTTTAAAAGCAATGCCAAAGAGCTGTGTGGTGGCTTGTATGACGACTCTGAAGGGACATCAAATCTCTCATATCAGAGATCTGCAAGTCTTCCTCATTCATATCATGAGTCAGCGTGTCCTCCTCAGCTTTACCAGATAGAGAGGTTTATACCCTTCAATCAGAATCAGTTTTGTGTCTCACACACCAGTGGGGCATGTGTATGAGAACATACTTAAACATGGAGAATGCGTAAACGTTCTGTCCAGGTTGTCCTTTATGTTTTTAGGACTATCCAACTGCAACACACAGCTCACTTTTCTCATTATGTGTGTTTTTGTATTCCATTAAATGATATTAAGAACATTATTTTCAGTGAGTGAATGCTGAAGTGCTGTCATCCGATGACTTCATGCAGTCTCTATATCAGAGGAGCTAGTGCTGTTCGGACAGCACGAGGGGTACATTTTTTCTACATGTGAAATATGTTGTGCTTGTTACATGAAGGAATTAATAAATTCATAGAATAATGAATATATTATGAGCAATGACTATATTAATAATATAAATATTTCTCCATGCACTTGGGCAATACCCAGCATCAGGAGGAAAACCTCTCCATTACTGACCCCACAGGTGAGCTGTGTCAACCAAGAGTAGAGCTCATAAAGATCTGATCATTGTTAACATTTCATTGTGGTGACCAGGTGGCTGCAAACCATCTACCCCGATTACCTTCTGAAGGAGCGGCATTAGTGTAAAGCTCCATGTTTAGCACTTGAGAGGGGAAAGGGATTTGAAGAAAGACATTAATATATCAAATATAGGGAAAAAAGTTGTGCTAAAACTACAGTAGCAATAACTGAATTTTGTTAAATGGAAAACAGCTCATGAGCAAAACATCACATAAATGACAACTGTGCTTGGGAACTGCAGATAGAGCAAGAAACTTTAGTAAAAAGAAGAATGAAGGTCTGTTTGAGAGAAAAATGTCCCATTAGTTCCGAGTAACTCATTGAATATTAATAAAAGACAACGGTTGTAATTGGCTAGAACACACAGAAACCGTTTATCTGCTCAGAATTTGTTGTTGAAAGTCACAGGTGCACACATGATTCCTCCAAGTCTGGATTAAGACTTTTTCATGGACTCGGTCCCAAAGGTGTTTGGACTAATACTTGAATCTGATTCAGGTGTAACCAGCCATTAAAGTTTTCTTTTTTAAAAATCTTATGTTTTAACTGCAGATCCAAATGTGTGAATCAAAGGTCTTTAGACCCTCCACCAGTGACATGTTTATCTGAGTACTCATTGTTGCTGTAATATATATTTTCTGTCTTGCTTAACACATATATTTACTAGCTATTATGAGTGTGGGAACATAAAAAACTAAATGTAAAGATTCAACCAGGATCAGTAATTTCAAGGTGGAGAAGGTAGTAGGCTTCACAGGTTTAAATCCTCCACAGACAAAACTGTCACATCCTCACCCGGCTCAACCTCACAGCGCACAGTCACACGATCACAATCACCAGAATACTGAACACCTGCGTCTGCACCATTGATCACCAGCTGCACCTCGTCAACACTACTACAAAGACTCACTCAGCTCACCGATCGGTCATCAAGGTTACACTCCTGATGACGATCTCTTCACCTTCTCCGAGACTTCTTCCTCCTTCGCCAGCCAGCCTTCTCCTGCCCGTTTCCAGCCCCTCAACACATGTTAAGTTTGCTTATGAAGCTTGTTCTCCTTGTTTGACGCCAGTGGCATTCCTCATTTCTTCCTATTTTAGTTATTTGATTAAAGCCACTCCTTTATAATCCTTGTCTTGTCAATTTCTTCTACTAAACGTGACAGAAGGACTAATCCGAAGAAACAAGACAGACGAGAGAGGTTTGAGAGAGGGGCTGGAGACGCTAGTCGACTCGGTCCGCGCCCTCAACCACACCAGCACCTCCAAGCCCTGCCCTTGCTGCGCCACCACACGCCAGTCCCATGGCCCGCCCCACTCCTTTCTCCAGGGAAGCAGAGGTGCAACGGATTTCTGCTCCAGCTCTATGGAGATACATGCAGCAGAGTTCCCCACCATCGAAGGTAGCGTTTGTCATCTCGCTACTCACCTATCGGGCTTTGAGCTGGGCGGAAATGCTGTGGAATCTTCGGCACCCTCGCATGAACACCCTGGAGACCTTCTTAAATTACATTCGAGGAGTCTTCTCTCCGTGCACATCCTCTCACTCCATCGGCAAAAAATTACTTACAACTCCGGCAAGGTAATCTCACCATGCACGAGTATGCCATCGAGTTTCATATGCTTGCCGCCCACAGCAACTGGAACTACGCTGCATTGCTGCCTGTCTTTCGCCGGGGTTTGGCACCCCGCATTCAAACACAGATGGCCATCTATGAGGACAGTGCAGATCTGAAGATTTTTATCAATCGGGCCATCCTTGTAGCCCAAAATCTATCTCTGTCCTGCGAATCACCTGCTTTCTCTGCTCCTCGACCAGCTGAGTCCGCCCTTCCAGCACCAGAGCCTATGATTACGGACTCATACCAGCTCAGTGCGATGGTCCGCACCAGGCGTGTCACTCTTGCCAGTACTGCGGCAGCCCGGATAACCAAATTGCCTCCTGCCCTCTGCAACCACCATGCCCAGCGGTGAATACCATCATCTCCTCACCAAAGATGACAGTTATACCTCACTTCTCGGGCAGGTTGGTCCATCACTCTCAGTCCTTCTCAGTCCATATCCTCCCCGTTTCAGGTGCCGCGGGGAATTTAATCTCATCCACCACCCTCAAGTCTCTCCGTCTCCCTCGCCTTCGACAATCCCCGTGTAAAATACACTTTAATCATGCAGAAAACAGTTGATTAATTACCTCAGCATTGAGATGGTCTGCTTGGGGAATAGGCAAAGAGTCCATTCGTAAGATTCGGAATCAAATGAGATCGGGTTAGATCGCAACGTAATGGCTTAAGAGTTATACTGTCTACTAGTAAAACCATGTGGCAATTAATCTTGATTTATTCATGACCTTTATTCAAATATGATTCGTGTCCCACAGACACTAAGACTCAAATGGTAGCTCGTAGCTCAAAGTCGACATCTCAGGGAGCAATTAAGCATGCACAAATCACAAACAAGGAATGTGTTCAACACGTTTTATTGTCTATTCTAAAACACACGAACTAACTACTACTAACTGTAACAATAAACACACATAATAAATGTGCTCTCTACCGTGTTTGAAGTCAGATGGATTGGTGAGGTTCCTTGCGCGGTCTGAGCGAACAATGGCTGAGTTGGATTTGAAGTCCAAGAGTTTAGTGTTGAGAAGATTGAATCGGACTCAGGGAGAGTCACAGAGAATCCAGGGAAAAGTCCGTTCGAGCAGAATCAAATGCCGATTTGCGGCTAATCAAGCTGGTACTTCACGTGGGTTTTCGAGTTCGTCCGGTTCAGGAGTCGAGACTCGGATCACGCTTTTGGTGACTCGTAAAGCTTTGTTTGATGCTTTGAGTTCGAGTTTGCTTCGTGGAAGGCTTGTCGATTTGTCCATTTGGAAGTTTGTTATTTTAATACAGCACCAAAAAAAGATGAAAGGGGGAAGGACTGGAGAGTGGTGTATTAGAGCCAAAGAGAAGAAAACTTAGGAGAAGAGAGAAAAGAAGAAGAGAGAGAAAAAAAGAAAAAGCGAGGATGCGCTTCTGCGCAGGCTCTCTGCCTCGCAGAGCTTTGCCAATGAGATTACTCTGTAATCGAGCTGTGAGCATTCGTTCCCTCACTCATTCAAGCCTATTCATTTATGAGGTGTCGAAAGGCAAATGTGAGATATCCAGTTCGAGGGGCTTCAGACGTTGAAATCTGTGAACTGGTCTGTGCTGTGATTCAAAACAGTCTTTGACCTAACGATGGCTCCAGGGCCGCTCCAGGCTAGTGATCGTGCCTGGACAATATCATTTGTCCTCCTATCTCTCCAAAGTTCTTTGAATAATCATGTTCCTTTGACTTTTCGTGGCGCCAGTCACCATCTGTGATAGGATTTAGGCAAAACGGAGTGCTTCTTCCCTCTGCATCGGCCACAAGAAATAAACTTAGGAATGTGCGAAGAGATCAGAGGATTCCAGGTCCCCCAGAAAAGTGTGTGCGCCGTGGTGAAGCAAGAGACATTCCTTACACCCGCGCTACCAATTCGCCACCACAATTACGGGAAAACCGTTGGGTCGAGGCTTGATACAATATTTCACTCCAGAGGTGGGACTCGTCGTGGGGGCTCTACACTACAAGAAACTGGAGCTGTTGGTGCTGGAAGGGGCCTGCGTTGACGTTAATGGCTGGACGCCCGTGGCTCCAACACCACCAGCTGTTAATTGGCGCATCTGAGAGCCCAAACATTGGGAAAGTATCTGTTTTTCTAACTGTCTTTGACTACCTACCCGCTGTAATCCTCCTTCACTCACCCTACCTGTTTCCTCCACTAGTGTTGAGAGCCCTGAAACCTCCGCAGCAGACATGTTCTCCACTGAATACCGGGCGTTTCAGGACATATTCAGCAAGACGGCGGCCACTCTTCTTCCACCTCATCGGCCATGGGACTGTGCTGTAGAGTTACCTAGGTTGGCCGCCTCCAACTTCTTCTTCGTAGCCAAGAAGGAGGGGGGGCTGCGGCCATGCATCGACTATCAGGCCCTAAATAACCTAATTCGGCAGTTTGCTTGTCCACTTCCCTTGGTGCCAACTGCTCTGGAGGATCTACGAGACGTACGCGTCTTTTCTAAGCTAGACCTCAGGAGCGCCTACAATCTAATCCGTATTCGCCGGGGCGACGAGTGGAAGACAACGTTTGTAACACCCACGGGGCACTACGAGTACAGGGTGATGCCGTATGGGCTTTCCATCAGTCCCTCCGTCTTCCAGATTTTCATAAATGAAATCTTCCGTGACATGCTCCATAAATTTGTAATCATCTATATTGATGATATCTTCACACCCACAGAAAGTCACCCGCATACTCCAGCGCCTCCGTGAGAACCACCTCTTCCTCAAAGCCGAGAAATGTGAATTCCATAAGAACGAGATCCACTTCCTCGACTATCTCGTCTCTTCGGCTGGAGTACGGATGGACCAGGGGAAGGTGGTACCTCTCTTGTTCACAACCTAGTACAATCAAGGATCTGCAGAGCTTCTTGGGGTCCAACTTTTATAGGAAATTTATCCAGGAGTACAGCCTATTAGCCACTCCTCTCACTTCCCTGCTCCGCGGCAAGCCTAAAAGACTGTGCTGGACACTATGAGCCTCAGAGACACTATGAGGCCACTATGAAGTCTGCCTTGTGCTCGGCTCCCCTGTTACGGCATCCCAACCCCAAGCGCAGGTTTGTGGTGGAGGTAGACGCGGCTCTGTTAAAAACTATACCCTATGCTTGACACTTTTGATCTGAGCCCCTCCAGCACTCTACCTACATATTAAAGGTGAATCTAAGAATTCAGTATTTTTTTACCAAGAAGAGTCACTATCATTTGTTAGCAACTGAAATCTCTTCTCGAAGTGCCGAAATCTCCTCCATGCTGATGGGCGTCATGCAAAAAAATTAGGATCTAAACTTACATCTTAGTGAGACTCTTAGTAGCATTTGGTTTATGTTTATTACAACAATTTAGACCATAATGTTTATTTAATTATTCTCCACTTTAAACGGTTCTGTTTGATACAATGGATAATCTACTAAGTAGTTAACCGTCAACAGATTTGATACAATAATAAAGTTTATCAGCAAGGAATAATTTCTCAGGTAAAATTCAATCTACTGATGCAGAATAGCCAAAGCTGATAATCAGCCTGTGCGGTGTAAACCCACTATTGTGCATATTGTCAATCTCTGAAAGAGCTGCACACAGCTTACAAAGCTAGAACTGCTTATCAATATAATCAACTCATCCTTATCATTAGGACACATTCTTAAACATCTCAAAGATTCAGTATTAAAGTTATCAAACTATACGCCAATCTTTAACTTTTTGTTCCACTCAAAAATATAAAAGAAAGTGTGTCGTTGCTCGGCTGAGGCATGGTGTCATTGCTATGGAGACGGCACTCAGCTATATATCAGGAAAACCTCCATCAGTTTAGGCATGCAGCTTGTTGAACATGTAGTTCAAGTTACCTCTACAGTGTTTTGTGTCCTAATGAATAGCAAAATAACTTTTAACAACCATATTTCCTATGTTACTAAGATTATTTTATTCACCTTAGGAACATTGAATAGTACAGTACATGGTGTCTATTGCAGATGCAAAAAAACATGTTTATGCTTTCATGACCTCCAGGATAGTTATTGCTATATATCTAGCTATTGCTAGAGTCCTCACAAGAACAAAATAATGTCCTCTCTTCATTGGTTTTCTTTATTTAATATATGATACTGCTTCTCACCTTCAAGACACTGAATGGTTTGGCACTGAGCTACCTATGCAGTCTCTTATCACATTACGTTCCAACTAGCTTGCTTTAAGGCTGCTGATAGTCCTTAAAAAGAATAAATACACCAGAGGAGTAATCAAGCTCTAAAATAATGAGCTCCTGGTGTATGTCAAAACCCTTGTGGTGCTGGAAATTGTAGAAATCGGTTTCAATGGATTTTGTATAACCATTGATTTCATAAACTCTTGTACTGGTGTAAATAACTTATTGTTATAACGGCTTGTTATAAGCCGACATGAAGATGAATGAATCTCAGAGCAGCTCAGTCTTTCTTTAATACAAAAGCCTTTTTACATTTGGAGATTTTTCTATGCTCTTTTTAAAAATATGTGACAGGAAAGTAAAAACTTAGATTTACAAGGAACTCCATATGTAGCTTGAAGTTGTGTTGTAATTGTACTCAGAAAAGTCTTCAGGCCACACGTCCCTGTAAGGAACTGAACTATTCCTGAGTGATCATGCTTGAGACGGCCTGGCCATTTGCTTTAAGCACCAGGAACCAACAGAGATGGCCACCCTTTTCAGATGTATATTTTGCAGAGGGCACAGATTGAGCGGAGATGCCGCTCACATGATTATGTAAACTAAGAAGACGAGCTGTTCTTTAGTAACAGAACCGAGAGTGATCACAGAGCCTGACTCGAACATTAATGACAATAAGTCTAGCCAAGAGACTGGGTCGGGGTGCCGAGTGATCAACGCCTCACTGTGTATTAAATCTACATATGACTTGGTTTAATTGCTTTGCACCATTTAGTCTCTCACCATTCTCTCAGTGAACCAATCACACACACAAGCAATTTTTAAATTAAAGGGTTTTCACAGAAGGACAGCCTTCCAAAGTCAAAGAACCAATCAGTGTAAATGATGTAATTTTATATCGATATCTCGGGTATTTAAAGGGACTTTTCCCGAAGCTCGAGGAGTCTCTGCAACCAGAGCTCCCGCACCAGGTCATGTGGTGCGCAGCCTCTCTCTATGATCAGGTAAATAATGATTAAGTTTTCTCCTTGTTATTTGGTCTGTCAGAATGCATTTGGTTGGAACTTTAAACTGTACTGAACTGAATGTATGTGATGATTGCATTTTAACTGGAGTTGGATTTGTTTATGATTTGCCTGGTTAATAAATTGACATAATCGTTTGTTTTGAAGTTTGTCCAGAAATCATTATTTATCATTACTTCTGATGTATCGTCTCTGTTACCTGGAGTGACATCGCACAGATAGTTGTATTGTTCATTGTTTGTATCCGGATGCAGTTACCTGGAGCTAAAAGTTCAGATTAGTGAAGAAGACTTTTGTTATATTCACATATTCTGATCAGTAAGAGCGCGTCTGATCAACGCATTCTCTGTATGAATTATACTGCAACTCCTAAGTTTTCATAATTCCTATTTGCGTGGCTCTTGCCCGTTGGGAACTCAACTCCGGAATGAGAAGTCCCAAGAAGCGACTGCATATTTGTGAATCCCTTGAACGATTATAATACACTTCTAAGACGGCTCTTGATCGTCGAAGGCTTATGAAAAATTGAGACCTTTGGAAAGCGACAGAATTCAGAATCTTAAAATATGAACAAATAACGATAAGAGGCAAACTTTAAGGATCATTATGTCCTCCTAAAGTAATATAATTTACCGAAGAAACTAATATAACGAGAGAAGGAGAAAATAACATGACCATAATCTAATCATTTTAATGGAGTCAGATTTAAAGGTTTTATTGGTTTTATCCAAATTTTAAACATTATTACGCAGTTAGAGCGTTCGTTGTTTGTGTATTTCTTTGTTCTCGCCCTGTTCATCCAGCAGAGAGTAGCAGCACGCAAAACCACCTTCCCGCCACCTTTGATTCCGTCTTTGGGCAAAGGAATGGCGCCTTACACCCCAATCAGAGACCTTAGTTAACAAACCTGTTAACAACATTCATTCATTTTCATGTCGGCTTTCTTCCCTTTCGGGGTCGCCACAGCGGAGTGAACCGCCAACTCTCTGGCATATGTTTTACGCAGCGGATGCCCTTCCAACAGCAACCCATCGCTGGGAAACATTCACACACACATTCACACTTTAACACTATGGCCAATCGTTCTTACTCAATTAACTTATACTGCATGTCTTTGGACTTGTGGGGAAACTGGAGCACCCGGAGAAAACCCACGCGATCACATGAGAACTCCACACAGAAATGCCAACCAACCCAGCCGAAGCTCGAACCAATGTCATTCTTGCTGTGAGACGACCGTGCTACCCACTGTGCCACCGTGACGCACCTGTTAACAACATTCTAAATAAATTATCAATTATCACAATATATTTCAGCAGAACCATGCAATTTATTGATAATTTCTTAATCAATCCACAGCACTGATGAACACATTTTGATTGATTAAAACACTGTTGTGGCTTTGTCCCATAGTGTCATTTACAGCTGACTGTGAGCTGGTTCAGTTAGAACTGAGCATTGTTTTTTTAATATAAGTGTGTTTAAAACCGATCCTGTCTCACAGAAAAGAATCCACAATTTTTTTTTCAAATTTGGACTTTTTTTTTAGGTTTTATTGCTGCTTAATCAGGTGTTACAGTGGCGCAGTGGGTAGCACGGTCGTCTCACAGCAAGAAGGTCGCTGGTTTGAGCCTCGGCTGGTTCGGTTGACATTTCTGTGTGGAGTTCTCATGTTCTCCTCGTGATCGTGTGGGTTTTCTCCGGGTGCTCCGGTTTCCCCACAAGTCCAAAGACATGCGGAATAAGAGAATTGAGTAAGAACGATTGTCCATAGTGTTAAAGTGTGAATAAGTGTGTGTGAATGTTTCCCTGCGATGGGTTGCGCTGCGTAAAACATATGCCAGAGAGTTGGCGGTTTATTCCGCTGTGGCGACCACGAAAGGGAAAAACCCGACATGAAAATGGATGGATGGATGTTGCTTAATCACCTGGACAAAAAGACCAAAACCAAAAGGAAAAAACAACTAGTGTAATCCAGGCTAAGGGTATGTGTCAGATATGACAGCTATTATATCTATGGACCAGTTTGCACCATTATAGAATGACCGAGGAACAATTCACCACTCTCTTACAGACCTGCACTGTTATGGCCCTTCAATATTTATACTATATAAACATGAGTAAATGGTTTAGAGCTTTGCAACACCTGGTATATCAATGCAGTTGTGACTCACATAGACAAGCAGCTGCTATCAGTCTCACAGCATCGTTTGGAGGGTGGCAGGTGGGGTAGAGTGCCTCTACCAGGTAATTGGCAAAGGTGAGTGAGATGACAGCCTGGCTGGCTGGCTCCACCAGAAGAATGGACGTCCAAAGCCGAATAAATGCAAGGAAGCCCCCAAAGGCCTCCAGAATGTACACATAACTAGCACCAGACTTTGGAATCGTTGTTCCAAGCTCTGCGTAACACAGTGCACCAAAAACAGAGAAGATGCCCCCAAGAGCCCAGATGACAAGAGAAAGACCGTAGGAGGTGCTGTGCATCAGAACACCCTTGGGTGACACAAAAATTCCAGAGCCAATCATGTTGCCCACAATCAAGCAGATGCCATTGGTTAGAGAGATCTCCCTCCTCATAATCATCATGTCCTCGGGTGGATCTGATATACTGGAGGGTTTCTGAAACTCCAACACTTTTTCTGATCCCAAGCAGGGCTTTTGCCCCAAGGTAAGCAGCTTCTTCATGCTGAGGAGACAGAAATCAATTAACAGCAGAGAAACTAGGCCAAAAAATGTGTCAATATTTCTATTATTTGTTGTTGGTTTGAATCTGACTTCATAACTTAAAAATTTCATTTTTAATCTTTTAACAATCTTTAAGCATGTATTACATCACCTGTCAACACACAATTGTGATAAATTAATTGTATAATAAATAACATACACACATTTTAGAAAGAATGATGTTCTTTTTCCAAAAGTTTGTGCAGCTGGACGAAATCTCAACTGACTCACTTCTTCAAATCAGGCTGAAGTTATTAAAAATAAACTGGGAAACAAAGAGCAACCTCTTTCCTGTCTGGCAAAAGATTCTGGTAATTCTGGTGTTTTGTTAATTCCACCTACAGATAGTTTTGAGCATAATTTGTTTTGCACAATCAAATGTATATTTTTCAAAGTTTTTTCATCTTTATCTATATTTTCAATAGATTCTGCCATGAAGAGAGTAACAAAAAACAAAAGGTTTAAAGTGTTTTTTAAAGCAAGCGGATGGTTCTAAGCTGGTAAAAGTTTGAAGAGGCATAAAAGGCTTTAAAAGTATTAAACAATTTGATACAAAAAGGCAAAAATTACCAAAAGATAGTTATATAAATCTTACTTTAAAAATCAAGTCCGTCATAGACAATATCGCACCTACAATGGTCAAGAAGAAACCTGGCAGACAAAAAACACCCTGGAGAAATTCAACAAAAGTTCAAAGGTAAAAAAGATTTTGTAGAAAGGCTGGACAAAATCAAAACTTGTCATCCACTACGACCTTTATAAGAGTCTTCATGCTTTTAATTTAGAATTAATCACAGCTAGGCAAGAGTATTTCTCAAACTTAATTAATAACAACCTCAACAATACACAAACTCTTGTTGCAATGGTTAACCAAACCCACCAGACCAGAGCTTCTGTCTGAGGATAAATGCAATGAGTTTGCTTTATGTTTCATCAATAAAATCAGTAATATCAGAAAAGGCATTAGTGCTTCCCCCTACAGGGCCGGAGATAGACATCCTCAGCCTCCACTCTCAATGTGCACCTTTAATCTAATCGATAGCAAAATATTAATAGGGACGGTTCAGAGCCTTAGAACATCAACATGTGGTCTTGACACTCTACCAACAGTCTTTTTAAAAATGGACCTCTAAACACCTACTTGTGCCCCGGCTCTTTGCCAAAACCCCTTAAAACCGCAGTGGTAAAGCCACTACTGAAAAAGACAAACTTACTGTACTGTACTGAGCAACTACAGGCCCATCTAAAAATCTCCCTTTTATTAGTAAAATTAAGGAAAAGATTTTGGCAAAACAACTCATTTAATTCCTGACCCAAAATTAATACATGAATTGTTATCAGTCAGGTTTCAGAGCTCATCACAGCACAGAGACAGCTCTACTGAAGATAGTCAATGACATCCGGTTAAACACCGATTCAGGAAAAGTGACTGTCCTGGTTCTACTCGATCTGAGCAATGCCTTCGACACAGTTTGAAAAAGACTAGAAAAAGTCGGTCTTTCAGGAACTGTGATAAAATATTTCAGCTCATACTTAAAAGGAAGAGGTTTCTATGTAAACCTAGTTGATTACATGTCGAAGTGGACTGCAGTGTCGTGTGGAGTCCCTTAAGGCTCAATCCTTGCTTCTTTACTATTTAACCTGTACATGCTTCCACTGGGCCAAATTATGAGAAGGAACCAGATATCATACCATAGTTATGCTGATGATACACAAATTTATCTAGCTATCTAGCTGAATGACTACAACCCCATAAACTCTCTCTGCCAATGTCTTGATGAGATTTAAAAACCGGATGTAATACAACTTTCTTCAATTAAACAAGGAAAAAACTGAAGTCATTGCATTCGGAAGCAAAAGCGAGATTGTTAAGGTTAACACGTATCTCAAAGCCAAGGACTTAACAACTACAAATCAGGTCAGGAACCTTGGAGTGATCACATCAATGACCAAATCAGCTTATTACCATCTTAGAAACATCGCTAGAATCAGATGCTTTGCTTCCAGACAAGATTTAGAGAAACTGATTCATGCTTTCATCTCCAGCAGGCTGGACTACTGTAACGCTCTTCTCACCGGTCTTTCCAAAAAAGACCATTAAACAGCTCCAGCTTGTTCAGAATGCAGCAGCTCAAATTCTAACCAGAACTAGAAAGTCAGAACACATTTCTCCAGTTCAAGTCATTGGCTGACGGTCTACTTCAATATAGATTTTTAAGCTCGTATATAAATTCAACATAACTTAGCATCAAAATACCTAACAGACATGATCACTCAGATAAAATAAATTAGATCTAACCCAGATTAATTCCAAACCGGGTAAATACTCCTTAGTTACGATGCGGCCCACTGATGGAACCAGCTTCCAGAGGAGATCAAGGGTGCCAACACTTTAGTCACTTTTAAAACCAGACTAAAGACTCTCCTGTTTAGTTGTGCTTTTGTCGACTGAGCATTACATCTGAACAACAATTCTTTCTCTGCACTTCACTATCTTAATCAATTCAATGTCTTAATTTTCAGTTTTTACTCACTATGATTTTATTTGACTTTTTTACGCTTGATTTTATTAAATGTACTTTCTTTTTTTATTCTTTATTTCCAATGTAAAGCACTTTCAATTACCCTGTGTACGAAATGTGCTTTACAAAAAAACTTGCCTTGCCTAAGCTAAACGTTATTTGTTTGAAAAAAACTGTGAAATAGTAAACCGTTCTATTTAATTTCTGCTATGTACTGCAGAGCAAACATTTATGACATATTTAATATTTTAATGTTACCCAAAGTAAATGGTATAAATGGCATACTCCATGTCAGACATTAAGACATTACTGAATCAAAGTGCAGACTCACTACTTTTTCTAAGTAGTCAAAACAAGAGTGACAGTTTCCACTCGTTTATTAGAACGCAGATATGAATAATAACTTAAATATGCCAGTGTTGGTAAAGACTGTGGTATAAACGAGATATACAATGACTAAGCGTTGTATATTGATTTTTAAACCACTTTATCTATTTTACTTTACTTTTTTTATTTTTTTATGTACTTTACTTTTTTGTTTAGTATTTAACAAAAACAACACACTTTTATATTTTCCCTGCATTTTCCTAACAAACTGCAACTTATAAAATCTTTACTGAAATCTTCATTGCCTACTAATTAACTAATTGTCTATTTTCAAAGTAATATACTGTAATATATTCATATTGTACTCAGATGACACCCTCACTTACCCTGGAAAGTCTTTTGGAGTGAAGCGTTAGAAAAGCTTGTGTACATATTAATCTAATATAATCAAAGTCTACTTTACCTTGTGATTGTGTGAAGGAATACTCTAAGTTCAAAATGACAAAGAGTGCTGTTGCTCCTGGTCAGAAGAAGCTGGATGAGTGTTGGTGCAATACACAACCACAGACACCCTCATCTACTTTTACACCACAGGCAAAATGTCTCATTCCGATGTCTATTTTAAGAAAAAGGGGTGGAGAATATAAGCTGTCTCAAGCTAATAATAGGGAAGTCTTACAATATGTACAGATATGAATTTATGTAATGAAGTTTGTCATTGTCACGTTCTTCACTATTGAACTTTTCTTCCTTCACTGTAAAGCTATCAGTTATAACTAAGTATCAAATAATTGCAAGCAAAATCATTGGCCCATGTAAAGATTTTCATAATTATTACATTTTTATTTTTGAAGAATTTTTTTGGTATTTGACACTTTAACAAAACATAGTAAGAAGCACTAAAAATCAAGTCATGTTCACCAATGCAGTCAAATTGCAATGTATTTAGCACTTTTTCAAAAATGATTAATTTATCTCAATTTAATATCAACACTAATAATTACAATTTTTTTACTGACTGATGTACTACTCACTTGACTTCAAAGCAACAGGTTTAGTAGTATTTAAGTCATATGCCTTGAAAATAAATTCACAGTTTTTGTTTTGTGGAAAACCTGCATGTGTGTTTGGAAACTAGAAAGTACAGCTGTTATCCACCAGCGCACTGGATTGTGTGTCCATGGCGAATGATCTGTTTGAGCCAGAGGGAATGAGCCAATGGGAAACCATAGGCTCCACCAAACTCCACATTCTTTCATACTTACATTCGGTATCCAATGCGGGACAGGGTCTAGAATTGTCTGAAAATTTTGACTCAGCCTCGAAACAGTGTCTGAATTCAGGTCTCATTTGAGGCTGAACATGAATCAGAAGCTGACTGTCATCATGCCTGCATAGCATCAGATGACACATATTTGAATGCTTCTCTGCAATGTGAGCCCTCTGACTCTACACAAAAAAATCTGAAAATTACTCTTTTAAAGAATCTTTGGTGGCTGCTGATTCAAAGGTTTGGAGCCGAATGATGGTGGTTGGGCCCCCTCTCTCCATCTGTCTGGTTGCAAGGGGTTGTCTTTCCTAGGGCCGCTTAGCGGTTGGACCTCTTTTCCAGAAGAGGCAGAGACCCACCGCGACATGGCAATGACGAAGAGGCAAAGTGGTTTATGAATGTGCTTTTAAATAATCTAATAATAAATCAACTAATTGTAAATGATCTTCCGAATCACTTGCAACTAATAACTTACTGGTTTTTAAATAGTAAACATGAAAATTATTAATGATTAACTGATCCTCAATGAAGCATGAAATTAATTTTGCTAAGCATATTATGTAGATGGTTAAGGTTTAAAGCACTTAAAGATATATTCATGAACTGCTTACAAATGTGTAGTAACATAGAATCTGGATAATGACAATAAACAATGAATAAAATATTTGCTAATGTCATAATGTATAGTTATTATGAAGTGCTACAAAAATCTTTATAGATTTTATAGATCTTTATAGATCTCAGTTTAATTCAATACCAGGGCTTACCATGGTTACCCAACTGCTTGAGCCAATGATGAACGCTAAATGTTTAAGCTTATTTATTTTTTGTGTCAAATTAGTAAAATATCGTTTCAAAACTCGTTAGCTAAAATGAAAGCAGGGTGCTTTATTGGAAAAGGTCTCTCTGTGCTCTCCTAAGACTGTGGAAAAGATGAACGTAGTGTGTGCTTGACTTCACCTGTAGGTTATAGCAGAAAGCAAATCAGGCTTTGAGTTTGAGTAAATCAGTTACTTCTTTGATGACAAAAAATTACTAGAAAAAGACTTAAAACAGGCAAATTATTACTTTTTAGGTGGATTAAAAATATAAAATCTCAGCACTTGGTAATTCAGTCTCAGTATATTAGCCCAGCCTTTTATTAAGCAAAACCTTAGATTTCAATATAATGCTAAAGAAAAGAGCAATTAAAAAATGAATTCCCGATAGGAATAAATTACCTTGAGGACCTAGGCTTTGAACATGTTTTTTCAGCTCTATATTTGGCTATTTTTAACATGGATGTTAATGAAAATCTGCTCATTCTGACCTGGCCCAAGCCTCAATCAGCCGCTCAACAACATTGACTTTATATAACAAGGACATAATGTGCGTGACGTCAGCCGCAGGTTTTAGCAGAAAGCAAATGGGGCTCAGGGATTGGGTAAACCAGCCACTTTCTCCTTCACAAAGCATTCCTACAAAAGAGTCAAAATAGACATGGGTCAGAAATGACAAAATGAAACCTCAGAACTTGGTAAGGGATAATCACAAAGGGATTAATCCAGCCCTTCATTTACAACATAAAGAAAATATTAATGAAAGAGGGAAAGTGGTGGGTTGCTGCCTGGTAAACAAGTCCAGTATCTTACTGTTGCAAAACGGGAGGGAAGAGGTTTTTATAGTGAGAAAAATCATTTTCATCCCATCATTATGTTTGTTATTATTCATTATAATTAGGGCCCGAGCACGCCAGCGAAGCTGTGCGGCGAAGCCCTATTGTATTTCTAATGATTATTATTATTATTATTAGGGCCCGAGCACGCCAGCGAAGCTGAGCGGCGAAGCCCTATTGTATCTGTTAGGATTATTAGGGCCCGAGCACGCCAGCGAAGCTGTGCGGCGAAGCCCTATTGTATCTGTTAGGATTATTAGGGGTCGAGCACCGAAGGTGCAAGAACCCTATTGTTTTTCGAAAAATTCTTATTTATTTATTTATTTTTTTTTATTATTATTCTTTACCGTCTTTCCGGGGACTTTTGGGCACCTGAACATTAACGAAAAGTCACCGATTTTTGCACACGCCTCAGACCTGGTGAAAATTTACGTTTGATTGTGTTTCGAAAAATGAATTAAAAAAAATGGCTCTATAGCGCCACCTAACGCGTTTTTTGATGCTGTTGCGCAACCAGTTTCTCGTAGGCGAATGAAATTTGGTACAGATGTGTAAAGTACCAAGCTGCAACTTTTGATAATATACTTCCTGTTTCCAAAATCGACAGGAAGTCGATTATTTCGCAAAAACCTCTAAAAATCAGTGTTTTTGCTTGTTCTACACTTTGACAAACTATTCCCACAGATTTGATCCAAACATCTCCAAACTTCTTGAGTATCATCATAAGGCATATGGCATGTGATATTGAAAAGCTTGTTCGACTATCTTAAAGTATGTGGTGGTGGCGGCGGGCCAATGTCCAAATTTCGACTTGAAACAGGAAGTTGTTATAACTCGGGCATAGAATATCCGATCCGGCTCAAACTTGTCTCCTTCTCATCGTAGTCCAAGCCCGAGAACAGGCGTACAACAATGAACTTAATCCGTCATAGCGCCACCTAGTGCCAAGCATTGAAAGCCTGTTTTTATAGTTTTACCCTTCTATTTCAGGCAGTGTATTGCATACACACTTAAAACTTGTTGCATGCGTGTAGGACCTTAAGACCTACAAAAAAGTCAATTTGGTCGAGTTTTGAAACTGGACGGAAAACCGGATATTTTAGGTTTTATGTAAAAAACACAGACTTCATACTTTGACGAACTCCTCCTAGGTGAAATGTCCAATCCAGCTGATAATTGGTGTAGTTAGTCGTAAGGCATTTGGGATGAAAAGTTATCAAAAACGCAGCAGTTCGTCAAGCGGCCTTTGGGTGGCGCTTTATAGCGCCACCTGAAGCGGTTTTGTAGCTGTTGCGCAACCAGTTTGTCGTAGGGGAATGAAACTTGGCACACATATGTAAATGACCAAGTTGCAACTTTTACTAATAAAGACCCTGTTTCCAAAATCGACGGGAAGACGAATATTTCGCAAAAACCTCAAAAAGTGTGCATTTTCCCTCGTTTCAAATTTTGACGAACTCCTCCTAGGCGAAATGTACGATGAAGCTGAAAATTGGTGTTGTTACTCATAACGCATTAGGGAAAAAAAGTTATCAAAAGCTAAGAAGTACGTTCAATGGTCTTGGGGTGGCGCCCCAGCAAAGTTGAACCTTCAAAATTGTGCAAAAACTATTAACATAATTTGGACTTTATCTCCGTTCTAGGTAATCCACTATCAACAAAAACAGCCTGACAATGATTAATCTTGTCAGGATGAACAAAAGGATATGCATCACTGTGACTGCGCTCCTAAAATTGGCTCTACAGCGCCCCTTATATGTGACCAAAAACATCGCTTTAGCTGTTTTTAAAGCTGTTGCTCAAGCAGTTTGTCGTAAGCGAATGAAATTTGGTACACATGTGTAAGTACCAAGCTGCAACTTTTACTAATATAATCCCTTTTTCTAAAATCAACCGGAATTGAGTTATTTCGCAAAAACCTCTAAAAATGGGCGTTTTGCTCGTTCCACACTTTGACGAACTCCTCCCACAGATTTTATCTAAACATCTCCAAACTTCTTGAGTATAATCATAAGGCATACGGAACCTTAAAATTAGAACTTTTTTTCAGCTATCATAAAGTATGTGGTCATGGTCGCAGCCAAGGTCAAAATTTCGATTTGAACAGAAAGTTGTTATAACTCGGGCATAGAATTTCCGATCCGTCTCAAACTTGTTTCATTCTCATCGTAGTCCAAGCCCGAGAAACAGGCGTACAAAACGAACATAATCCGTCATAGCGCCACCTAGTGGCGAGCATTGAAAGCCTGTTTTTTATAGTTTTACCCTTCTATTTCAGGCAGTGTATTGCATACACACTTAAAACTTGTCGCATGCGTGTAGGACCTTAAGACCTACAAAAAAGTAAATTGGGTCGAGTTTTGAAACTGGACGGAAAACCGGATGTTTTAGGTTTTATGTAAAAAACACAGACTTCATACTTTGACGAACTCCTCCTAGGCGAAATGTCCGATCCAGCTGATAATTGGTGTAGTTAGTCGTAAGGCATTTGGGATGAAAAGTTATCAAAAACGCAGCAGTTCGTCAAACGGCCTTTGGATGGCGCTGTATAGCGCCACCTGAATCGGTTTTTTAGCTGTTGCGCAACCAGGTTATCGTAGCGAATGAAATTTGGTACACATATGTAAATGACCAAGCTTGCAACTTTTACTATTAAAACCCATTTCCAAAATTAAAGGGAAGACAGATATTTTGCAAAAACCTCAAAAGTGTGCGTTTTCGCTCGTTTAAACTTTGGCAAACTCCTCCTAGGCGAAATGTCTATCAAGCTGAAAATTGGTGTGGTTACTCATAACACGTAGGGAAAAAAGTTATCAAAAGCTAAGAAGTACGTCAAATGGTCTTGGGGTGGTGCCACAGCAAAGTTCACCCTTCAAAATTGTGGAAAAAAATTGACATATTATGGTCTGTATCTCTTTTCAAGATAATCCACTATCAACAAAAACAGCCTGGTATGATTAGCCTTAACAGGCTCAACAAAAGCATATGCATCACTGTGACTGCGCTCCAAAAAATTGGCTCTACAGCACCTCCTTACTGCCCCCTTAAATGCTTCCAAAATCTTCGTTTTAGCTGTTTTGACCCATTGAACATGTTAGAAAGCCCACCAAAATTTGTTCGAAGGTCAAAAAACTTGAAAAAGGCCGGGAGGCGGTGCTTTCGCTCCTGCGGATGCATCGTGCGAGACCCCTTCCATCGCTGCTTGCAGCTTTAATTAGGGCCCGAGCACGCCAGCGAAGCTGTGCGGCGAAGCCCTATTGTATCTGTTAGGATTATTATTATTATTAGGGCCCGAGCACGCCAGCGAAGCTGTGCGGCGAAGCCCTATTGTATCTGTTAGGATTATTAGGGCCCGAGCACGCCAGCGAAGCTGTGCGGCGAAGCCCTATTGTATCTGTTAGGATTATTATTATTATTAGGGCCCGAGCACGCCAGCGAAGCTGTGCGGCGAAGCCCTATTGTATCTGTTAGGATTATTATTATTATTCTTCATCCGCCGCCAAACTCGCAAATTTCACCAACTAGGCGTGCTCGAAAACTCACCAAATTCGGCACTAAGGTCAAGCTCGCTGAAAATTGCGATCTGGCACAGTCGGCGTGATCGTAGCATAAAAAATGGCTCTACAGCGCCCCCTTGAATTCGCAAAAAAACATGTTTCAGCTGTTTTTTTACCCTTAACATGTTCGAAACCCCACCAAATTTTGCCTACACCTCATCCTCAATAAATAAAGTAATCTGACACAGTTTGAAAACTTTACTGTAGACGACAGCTCTGCAGCGCCCCCTTGAACGTGAAAAAGCTCATCTCGCATTTTAACAAACTCCTCCTAGGAAAATAACCAGATTGAGCTGAAAATTGGTGTGGTTACTCGAGAGACCTTTGGGATGAAAAGTTATCAAAAGCGGCAGCAGTTTGTGAAACGGTCTTTGGTGGCGCCCCCACGAATTTCACCCTTCTAAAAAATTGCAGAAAATTTACATTTTTGAGTATATCTCCGTTCTAGTTTATCCGTTGTCATCGATAACGGCCTGACATGATGAGCTTGGAAGGCTGAATAAAATGATAGACCGCAATGTGGACACCGCTCTAAGAGTGGCTCCAAAGCGCCCCCTGAATGGTTCTAAAATAGATGTTTTAGCTGTTTTGACACCTAACAATGTTAGAAACTCCACCAAATTTTGCCTAAACCTCACCTCAATAAATATAGTAATCTGACGCTGTTTTGTACAACTTACTTTGGACGACAGCGCTGTCGCGCCACCTAGTATGCGAAAAAAGCTCATTTCGCATTTTAACGAACTCCTCCTAGGAAAACTTGCCAGATCGAGCTGAAAATTTGTCTGGTGACTCTTAAGACAGTATGGACCAAAGTTATCAAAAACGCAGAAGTTCGTCGCACGGTCTTTCTGTGGCACCCGGCTTCGAATTTGAGCTTTCCTCAAATGTATGGGGATAATGGTTACTTGTTACTGTACCTCTCACATACCTTCATCCAATCAATGTCAAAATGTACAGAATGATGAGCTCACCCCTCAGAACAAGTAGATATGCTTACTTGATCATACACTCTAGCGCCTCCTGCTGGCTGTATGATATTCTAAGGGATACTTAATGTATTTTATTTGCTGTATCTCTTACATATTAACTCAATGTACATGACAAAAAATTTGCATGATAAGCTGGTAATTCTAAGTGGAATAATATGCTCATGGCATGAGACTGTTATAGCGCCACCTGGAGGCTTTCTGAAATGTGTTTAAAATAGCTGTTGTCAATAGGCAGTGAATGTAAAAAATGTATGGAATGATGAACTTATCCCTCAGAACAGGTAGATATGCTTACTTGATACACTCATAAGCGCCTCCTGCTGGCTGTAATTAATTCCAAGGGAAATTAAAGTATTTGTTGCTGTATCTCTTACAAATTTAACTTCATGCACATGACAAAAAAATTAAGACCAGGGGGCGGCACTCTTTGGATCCCGCGGATGCATCGTGCGAGGGCCCGCCCATCGCTGCTTGCAGCTTTAATTATTATTATTATTCTTTATCTGCCGCCAAACTCGCAAAATTCACCAACGTAGGCGTGCTCGAAAACTCACCAAATTCGGCACTAAGGTCAAGCTCGCTAAAATTGCGATCTGGCAAAGTCGGCGTGATCGTAGCATAAAAAATGGCTCTCTACAGCGCCCCCTTGAAAAACCGGGGTCCCCCTGCCAGTTCGACCTACAGTCACGAAAATCGGTACACATATGCACACCTCTAGCCAAGTACAAAAGTCTCTGACAGGTTTTCGCCAAATCGTACAGGAAGTCGGCCATTTTGAAAAAAACCCCAAAATTTTGAAAAAACATCAACTTGCACTTTGACGAACTCCTACTAGGCAAAATGTCTGATCCAGTTGAAAATTGGTGTGGTTACTTGGGAGACATTTGGGATGAAAAGTTATCAAAAGCGCAGCAGTACGTAAAATGGTCTTTGGGTGGCGCCCCCACGAATTTCACCCTTCAAAAAATGTGCCGAAAATTGAACATATTTTTGAGAATATCTCCGTTCTAGTTTATCCGTTGTCCACGAAAACGGCCTGACATGATGAGCTTGGAAGGCTGAATAAAATGATAGGACCGCAATGTGACACCGCTCTAAGAGTGCCTCCACAGCGCCCCCTTGAATGTTACTAAATAGATGTTTTAGCTGTTTGACACCCTAAACATGTTAGAAACCCACCAAATTTTGCCTAAACCTCATCCTCAATAAATATAGTAGTCTGACACTGTTTGTACAACTTTACTTTGGACGACAGCGCTTGCAGCGCCACCTAGTATGCGAAAACAGCTCATCTCGCATTTTAACGAACTCCTCCTAGGAAAATTGCCAGATCGAGCTGAAAATTTGTCTGGTGACTCTTAAGACAGTATGGACCAAAAGTTATCAAAAACGCAGAAGTTCGTCGCACGGTCTTTCTGTGGCACCGCTTCGAATTTGAGCTTTCTCAAATGTATGGGATAATGTACTTGTTACTGTACCTCTCACTATACTTCATCCAATCAATGTAAAAATTGTATGGAATGATGAGCTCACCCCTCAGAACAAGTAGATATGCTTACTTGATGATACACTCATAGCGCCTCCTGCTGGCTGTATGAATTCCAAGGGATACTAATGTATTTGTTGCTGTATCTCTTACATAATTAACTCAATGTACATGACAAAAAATTTGCATGATGAGCTGGTAATTCTAAATGGAATAATATGCTCATGGCATGACACTGTTATAGCGCCACCTGGAGGCTTTATGAAATGTGTTTAAAATAGCTGTTGTCAATTAGGTCAGTGAATGTAAAAAATGTATGGAATGATGAGCTTACCCCTCAGAACAAGTAGATATGCTTACTTAGATGATACACTCATAGCGCCTCCTGCTGGCTGTATGAATTCCAAGGGATACTAATGTATTTGTTGCTGTATCTCTTACATATTTAACTCAATGTACATGACAAAAAATTTGCATGATGAGCTGGTATTTCTAAATGGAATAATATGCTCATGGCATGACACTGTTATAGCGCCACCTGGAGGCTTTCTGAAATGTGTTTATAATAGCTGTTGTCAATAGGCAGTGAATGTAAAAAATGTATGGAATGATGAGCTTACCCCTCAGAACAAGTAGATATGCTTACTAGATGATACACTCATAGCGCCTCCTGCTGGCTGTAAGAATTCCAAGCGAAATTAATGTATTTGTTGCTGTATCTCTTACAAATTTAAATGAATGTACATGACAAAAAAAAACGTAAGACCAGGGGGCGGCATCTTTGGATCCCGCGGATGCATCGTGCGAGGGCCCGCCCATCGCTGCTTGCAGCTTTAATTATTATTATTCTTCATCCGCCGCCAAACTCGCAAATTTCACCAACTAGGCGTGCTCGAAAACTCACCAAATTCGGCACTAAGGTCAAGCTCGCTAAAAATTGCGATCTGGCACAGTCGGCGAGATCGTAGCATAAAAAATGGCTCTACAGCGCCCTCTTGAATTTTGCTAAAAAACATGTTTCAGCTGTTTTTTTACCCTTAACATATTCGAAACCCCACCAAATTTTTGCCTACACCTCATCCTCATAAATAAAGTAATCTGACCCAGTTTGAAAACTTTACTGTAGACGACAGCTCTGCAGCGCCCCCTTGAACGTGAAAAAGCTCATCTCGCATTTTAACGAACTCCTCCTAGGAAAATGGCCAGATCGAGCTGAAATTGGTGGTGCTTACTCGGGAGACCTTTGGGATGAAAAGTTATCAAAAGCGCAGCAGTTTGTAAAACATGTCTTTGGGTGGCGCCCCACGAATTTCACCCTTCTAAGACATTGCCGAAAATTTACATTTTTGAGTATATCTCCGTTCTAGTTTATCCGTTGTCCACGAAAACGGCCTGACATGATGAGCTTGGAAGGCTGAATTAAAATGATAGGCCGCAATGTGACACCGCTCTAAAAGTGGCTTCACAGCCGCCCCCTTGAATGTTTCTAAAATAGATTTTAGCTGTTTTGACACCCTAAACATGTTAGAAACTCCACCAAATTTCGCCTAAACCTCAGCCTCAATAAATATAGTAATCTGACACTAGTTTGTACAACTTACTTTGGACGACAGCGCTGCAGCGCCACCTAGTATGCGAAAAAAGTTCATTTCGCATTTTAACGAACTCCTCCTAGGAAAATTGCCAGATCGAGCTGAAAATTTGTCTGGTGACTCTTAAGACAGTATGGACCAAAAGTTATCAAAAACGCAGAAGTTCGTCGCACGGTCTTTCTGTGGCACCGCTTCGAATTTGAGCTTTCTCAAATGTATGGGATAATGGTACTTGGTTACTGTACCTCTCACATCCTTCATCCAATCAATGTCAAAATATGTACAGAATGATGAGCTCACCCCTCAGAACAAGTAGATATGCTTACTTGATGATACACTCATAGCGCCTCCTGCTGGCTGTATGAATTCCAAGGGATACTAATGTATTTATTGCTGTATCTCTTACATATTTAACTCAATGTACATGACAAAAAATTTGCATGATGAGCTGGTAATTCTAAGTGGAAATAATATGCTCATGGCATGAGACTGTTATAGCGCCACCTGGAGGCTTTCTGAAATGTGTTTAAAATAGCTGTTGTCATTAGGCAGTGAATGTAAAAAATGTATGGAATGATGAGCTTACCCCTCAGAACAAGTAGATATGCTTACTTGATGATACACTCATAGCGCCTCCTGCTGGCTGTATGACTTCCAAGGGATACTAATGTACTTTTTGCTGTATCTCTTACATATTTAACTTAATGTACATGACAAAAAATTTGCATGATGAGCTGGTAATTCTAAATGGAATAATATGCTCATGGCATGAGACTGTTATAGCGCCACCTAGAGGCTTTCTGAAATGTGTTTAAAATAGCTGTTGTCAATAGGGAGTGAATGTAAAAAATGTATGGAATGATGAGCTTACCCCTCAGAACAAGTAGATATGCTTACTTGATGATACACTCATAGCGCCTCCTGCTGGCTGTATGAATTCCAAGGTAAATGAATGTATTTGTTGTATCTCTTACATATTTAACTTAATGTACATGACAAAAAAAAAAACGTAAGACCAGGGGGCGGCATCTTTGGATCCCGCGGATGCATCGTGCGAGGGCCCGCCCATCGCTGCTTGCAGCTTTAATTATTATTATTATTCTTTATCTGCCGCCAAACTCGCAAAATTCACCTAGTAGGCGTGCTCGAAAACTCACCAAATTCGGCACTAAGGTCAAGCTCGCTAAAAATTGCGATCTGGCAAAGTCGGCGTGATCGTAGCATAAAAATGGCTCTACAGCGCCCCCTTGAAAAACCGGGGTCCCCCTGCCAGTTCGACCTACAGTCACGAAAATCGGTACACATATGTACCACCTCTAGCCAAGTACAAAAGTCTCTGACAGGTTTTCGCCAAATCGTACAGGAAGTCGGCCATTTTGAAAAAAACCCATAATTTTGAAAAAACATCACCTTGCACATTGACGAACTCCTACTAGGAAAATTGCCAGATCGAGCTGAAAATTGGTGTGATTACTCGGGAGACATTTGGATGAAAAGTTATCAAAAGCGCAGCAGTACGTAAAATGGTCTTTGGGGTGGCGCCCCCACGAATTTCCCCCTTCAAAAATGTGCCGAAAATTGACATATTTTGAGTATATCTCCGTTCTAGTTTGTCCGTTGTCCACGAAAACGGCCTGACATGATGAGCTTGGAAGGCTGAATAAATGATAGGCCGCAATATGACGTCGCTCTAAGAGTGCCTCCACAGCGCCCCCTTGAATGTTACTAAAATAGATGTTTTAGCTGTTTTGACCACCCTAAACATGTTACAAACCCCACCAAATTTGCCTAAACCTCATCCTCAATAAATATAGTAGTCTGACACTGTTTGTACAACTTTACTTTAAACGACAGCTTTGCAGCGCCACCTAGTATGCGAAAACAGCTCATCTCGCATTTTAACGAACTCCTCCTAGGAAAACTTGCCAGATCGAGCTGAAAATTTGTCTGGTGACTCTTAAGACAGTATAGACCAAAAGTTATCAAAAACGCAGAAGTTCGTCGCACGGTCTTTCTGTGGCACCGCTTCGAATTTGAGCTTTCTCAAATGTATGGGATGAAATGTACTTGTTACTGTAGCTCTCACATACTTCGTCCAATCAATGTAAAAATTGTATGGAATGATGAGCTCACCTCTCAGAACAAGTAGATATGCTTACTTGATAATACACTCATAGCGCCTCCTGCTGGCTGTATGAATTCCAAGGGATACTAATGTATTTGTTGCTGTATCTCTGATATATTTAACTCAATGACATGACAAAAAATTTGCATGATGAGCTGGTAATTCTAAATGGAATAATATGCTCATGGCATGAGACTGTTATAGCGCCACCTGGAGGCTTTATGAAATGTGTTTAAAATAGCTGTTGTCAATAGGCAGTGAATGTAAAAAATTTATGGAATGATGAGCTTACCCCTCAGAACAAGTAGATATGCTTACTTGATGATACACTCATAGCGCCTCCTGCTGGCTGTATGAATTCCAAGGGATACTAATGTATTTGTTGCTGTATCTCTTACATATTTAACTCAATGTACATGACAAAAAATTTGCATGATGAGCTGGTAATTCTTAATGGAATAATATGCTCATGGCATGAGACTGTTATAGCGCCACCTGGAGGCTTTCTGAAATGTGTTTAAAATAGCTGTTGTCAATCGGCAGTGAATGTAAAAATGTATGGAATGATGAGCTAACCCCTCAGAACAAGTAGATATGCTTACTTGTATACACTCATAGCGCCTCCTGCTGGCTGTATGAATTCCAAGGGAAATGAATGTATTTGTTGCTGTATCTCTTACAATTTAACTTTAATGTACATGACAAAAAAAACGTAAGGACCAGGGGGCGGCCTCTTTGGATCCCGCGGATGCATCGTGCGAGGGCCCGCCCATCGCTGCTTGCAGCTTTAATTATTATTATTAATCTTCCGCTTCCTAAACTCGCAAATTTAACCATCTAGGACGTGCTCGAAAACTCACCAAATTCGGCCAATAAGGTCAAGCTCGTGGAAAATTGCGATCTGACACAGTCGGCGTGATCGTAGCATAAAAAATGGCTCTTCAGCGCCCCCCCTGGAAAGATCGGAGTCCGGTTCGACTACAGTCACGAAAATCGGCACACATATGTACCACCTCTTGCCAAGTAGAAAAGTCACTTACAGGTTTTCGCCAATCGTACAGGAAGTCGGGCCATTTTGAAAAAAGCCACAATTTTGAAAAAACATCATCTTGCACTTTGACGAACTCCTCCTAGGAAAATTACCAGATTGAGCTGAAAAGTGGGTGTGGTTACTCGGGAGACATTTGGGATGAAAAGTTATCAAAAGCGCAGCAAGCAGTTTGTAAACGGTCTTGGGTTGGCGCCCCCCACGAATTTCACCATTCAAAAATGTGCCGAAAATTGACATATTATTTGAATATATCTCCGTTCTAGTTTTATCCGTTGTCCCACGAAAACGGGCTGACATGATGAGCTTGGAAGGCTGAATAAAATTATAGGCCGCAATGTGACACCGCTCTAAGATTAGCTCTACAGCGCCCCCTGAATGTTACTAAAATAGATGTTTTAGCTGTTTTGACACCCTAAACATGTTAGAAACCCCACCAAATTTACGGCTAAACCTCAGCCTCAATAAATATAGTAATCTGACACTGTTTGCTACAACTTTACTTTGGACGACAGCGCTGCAGCGCCACCTAGTATGCGAAAACAGCTCATCTCGCATTTTAACGAACTCCTCCTAGGAAAATTGCCAGATCAAGCTGAAAATTTGTCTGGTGACTCTTAAGACAGTATGGACCAAAAGTTATCAAAACGCAGAAGTTCGTCGCACGGTCTTTCTGTGGCACCGCTTCGAATTTGAGCTTTCTCAAATGTATGGGGATAATGGTACTTGTTACTGTACCTCTCACATCCTTCATCCAATCAATGTCAAATATGTACGGAATGATGAGCTTACCCCTCAGAACAAGTAGATATGCTTACTTGATGATACACTCATAGCGCCTCCTGCTGGCTGTATGAATTCCAAGGGATACTATGTATTTGTTGCTGTATCTCTTACATATTTAACTCAATGTACATGACAAAAAATTTGCATGATGAGCTGGTATTCTAAATTGATAATATGCTCATGGCATGAGACTGTTATAGCGCCACCTGGAGGCTTTATGAAATGTGTTTAAAATAGCTGTTGTCATTAGGCAGGTGAATGTAAAAAATTTATGGAATGATGAGCTTACCCCTCAGAACAAGTAGATATGCTTACTTGATGATACACTCATAGCGCCTCCTTCTGGCTGTATGAATTCCAAGGGATCCTAATGTAATTGTTGCTGTATCTCTTACATATTTAACTCAATGTACATGACAAAAAATTTGCATGATGAGCTGGTATTTCTAAATTGATTAATATGCTCATGGCATGAGACTGTTATAGCGCCACCTGGAGGCTTTATGAAATGTGTTTAAAATAGCTGTTGTCGTTAGGCAGTGAATGTAAAAAATTTATGGAATGATGAGCTTACCCCTCAGAACAAGTAGATATGCTTACTTGATGATACACTCATAGCGCCTCCTTCTGGCTGTATGAATTCCAAGGGATCCTAACGTATTTGTTGCTATATATCTTACATATTTAACTCAATGTACACGATAAAAAAATTAGCATGATGAGCTGGTAATTCTAAACGGAATAAAATGCTCATGGCATGAGACTGTTATAGCGCCACCTGGAGGCTTTCTGAAATGTTTTTAAAATAGCTGTTGTCAATAGTCAGTGAATGTAAAAAATGTATGGAATGATGAGCTTACCCCTCAGAACAAGTAGATATGCTTACTTGATGATACACTCATAGCGCCTCCTGCTGGCTGTATGAATTCCAAGGGAAATGAATGTATTTGTTGCTGTATCTCTTACAAATTTAACTTAATGTACATGACAAAAAAAATGTAAGACCAGGGGGCGGCATCTTTGGATCCCGCGGATGCATCGTGCGAGGGCCCGCCCATCGCTGCTTGCAGCTTTAATTATTATTATTATTCTTCATCCGCCGCAATCGTCGCAGATTTGACCAACTAGGCGTGCTCGAAAACGCACCAATTTCGGCCCTAAGGTCAAGCTCGCAAAAATTGCGATCTGGCACAGTCGGCGTGATCGTAGCATAAAAAATGGCTCTACAGCGCCCCCTTGAAAAACCGGGGTCCCCCTGCCAGTTCGACCTACAGTCACGAAAATCGGTACACAGCTTCCTAAATCGCAAATTTCACCATCTAGACGTGCTCGAAAACTTACCAAAATCGGCAATAATTTAAAGCTCGGTGGAAATTGCGATCTGACACAGTCGGCGTGATCGTAGCATAAAAAAATGGCTCTTCAGCGCCCCCTGGAAAAATCGGGGTCCGGTTCAACCTACAGTCACGAAAATCGGCACACATATGTACCACCTCTAGCCAAGTAGAAAAGTCTCTTACAGGTTTTCGCCAAATCGTACAGGAAGTCGGCCATTTTGAAAAAAACCCACAATTTTGAAAAAACATCATCTTGCACTTTGACGAACTCCTCCTAGGAAAATTGCCAGATCGAGCTGAAAATTGGTGTGGTTACTCGGGAGACATTTGGGATGAAAAGTTATCAAAAGCGCAGCAGTTTGTAAAACGGTCTTTGGGTGGCGCCCCCACGAATTTCACCATTCGAAAATGTGCCGAAAATGGACATATTTTTGAGTATATCTCCTGTTCTAGTTATCCGTTGTCCACGAAAACGGCCTGACATGATGAGCTTGGAAGGCTGAATAAAATGATAGGGCGCAATGTGACACCGCTCTAAGAGTAGCTCTACAGCGCCCCCTGAATGTTACTGAAATAGATGTTTTAGCTGTTTTGACACCCTAAACATGTTAGAAACCCCACCAAATTTCGGCTAAACCTCAGCCTCAATAAATATAGTAATCTGACACTGTTTGTACAACTTTACTTTGGACGACAGCGCTGCAGCGCCACCTAGTATGCGAAAAAAGCTCATCTCGCATTTTAACGAACTCCTCCTAGGAAAATTGCCAGATCGAGCTGAAAATTTGTCTGGTGACTCTTAAGACAGTATGGACCAAAAGTTATCAAAAACGCAGAAGTTCGTCGCACGGTCTTTCTGTGGCACGCTTCGAATTTGAGCTTTCTCAAATGTATGGGGATATTGATACTTGTTACTGTACCTCTCACATACTTCATCCAATCAATGTCAAAAATGTACAGAATGATGAGCTCACCCCTCAGAACAAGTAGATATGCTTACTTGATGATACACTCATAGCGCCTCCTGCTGGCAGTATGAATTCCAAGGGATACTAATGTACTTGTTGCTGTATCTCTCACATATTTAACTTAATGTACATGACAAAAAATTTGCATGATGAGCTGGTAATTTCTAAATGGAATAATATGCTCATGGCATGAGACTGTTATAGCGCCACCTGGAGGCTTTCTGAAATGTGTTTAAAATAGCTGTTGTCAATAGGCAGTGAATGTAAAAAATGTATGGAATGATGAGCTTACCCCTCAGAACATGTAGATATGCTTACTTGATGATACACTCATAGCGCCTCCTACTGGCTGTATGAATTCCAAGGGATGCTAACGTTTTTGTTGCTATATATCTTAGATATTTAACTCAATGTACATGACAAAAAAAAATGTAAGACCAGGGGGCGGCATCTTTGGATCCCGCGGATGCATCGTGCGAGGGCCCGCCCATCGCTGCTTGCAGCTTTAATTATTATTATTATTCTTCATCCGCCGCAATCGTCGCAGATTTGACCAACTAGGCGTGCTCGAAAACGCACCAATTTCGGCCCTAAGGTCAAGCTCGCAAAAAATTGCGATCTGGCACAGTCGGCGTGATCGTAGCATAAAAAATGGCTCTACAGCGCCCCCTTGAAAAACCGGGGTCCCCCTGCCAGTTCGACCTACAGTCACGAAAATCGGTACACATATGCACCACCTCTAGCCAAGTACAAAAGTCTCTGACAGGTTTTCGCCAAATCATACAGGAAGTCGGCCATTTTGAAAAAACCACATAATTTTGAAAAAACATCACCTTTGCACATTGACGAACTACTCCTAGGAAAATTGCCAGATCGAGCTGAAAATTGGTGTGGTACTCGGGAGACATTTGGGATGAAAAGTTATCAAAAGCGCAACAGTACGTAAAATGGTCTTTGGGTGGCGCCCCCTCGAATTTCCCCCTTCAAAAAAGTGCCGAAAATGGACATATTTTTGAGTATATCTCCGTTCTAGTTTGTCCGTTGTCCACGAAAACAGCCTGACATGATGAGCTTGGAAGGCTGAATAAAGTGATAGGCCGCAATATGACGTCGCTCTAAGAGTGCCTCCACAGCGCCCCCTTGAATGTTACTAAAATAGACATTTTAGCTGTTTTGACACCCTAAACATGTTACAAACCCTACCAAATTTTGCCTAAACCTCATCCTCAATAAATATAGTAATCTGACACTGTTTGTACAACTTTACTTTGGACGACAGCGCTGCAGCGCCACCTAGTATGCGAAAATGCTCATCTCGCATTTTAACGAACTCCTCCTAGGAAAATTGCCAGATCGAGCTGAAAATTTGTCTGGTGACTCTTAAGACAGTATGGACCAAAAGTTATCAAAAACGCAGAAGTTCGTCGCACGGTCTTTCTGTGGCACCGCTTCGAATTTGAGCTTTCTCAAATGTATGAGGATAAATGTACTTGTTACTGTACCTCTCACATACGTCATCCAATCAATGTAAAAATTGTATGGAATGATAAGCTCATCTCTCAGAACAAGTAGATATGCTTACTTGATAATACACTCATAGCGCCTCCTCCTGGCTGTATGAATTCCAAGGGATACTAATGTATTTGTTGCTGTATCTCTTACATATTTAACTCAATGTACATGACAAAAAATTTGAATGATGAGCGGGTAATTCTTAATGGAATAATATGCTCATGGCATGAGACTGTTATAGCGCCACCTGGAGGCTTTCTGAAATGTGTTTAAAATAGCTGTTGTCAATAGGCAGTGAATGTAAAAAATGTATTTAATGATGAGCTTACCCTCAGAACAAGTAGATATGCTTACTTGATGATACACTCATAGCGCCTCCTGTTGGCTGTATGAATTCCAAGGGATACTAATGTATTTGTTGCTGTATCTCTTACATATTTAAGTCAATGTACATGACAAAAAATTTGCATGATGAGCTGGTAATTCTAAATGGAATAATATGCTCATGGCATGAGACTGTTATAGCGCCACCTGGAGGTTTTCTGAAATGTGTTTAAAATAGCTGTTGTCAATAGGCAGTGAATGTAAAAAATTTATGGAATGATGAGCTTACCCCTCAGAACAAGTAGATATGCTTACTTGATGATACACTCATAGCGCCTCCTGCTGGCTGTATGAATTCCAAGGGAAATTCATGTATTTGTTGCTGTATCTCTTACAAATTTTACTTAATGTACATGACAAAAAAAACATAAGACCAGGGGGCGGCATCTTTGGATCCCGCGGATGCATCGTGCGAGGGCCCGCCCATCGCTGCTTGCAGCTTTAATTATTATTATTATTCTTCATCCGCCGCAATCGTCGCAGATTTCACCAACTAGGCGTGCTCGAAAACTCACCAAATTCGGCACTAAGGTCAAGCTCGCAAAAAATTGCGATCTGGCACAGTCGCCGTGATCGTAGCATAAGAAATGGCTCTACAGCGCCACCTTTTAACTTTATCAAAAAACATGTTTCAGCTGTTTTGACACCCTTAACATGCTCGAAACCGCACCAAATTTTGCTCAAACCTCATCCTCAATAAATAAAGTAATCTGACAGTGTTTGCGCAACTTTACATTGGACGACAGCTTTGCAGCGCCACCTAGTATGCGAAAAAATCTCATCTCGCAATTTAACGAACTCCTCCTAGGAAAATTGCCAGATTAAGCTGAAAATTGGTGTACTTACTCTGGAGGCATTGGGGATGAAAAGTTATCAAAAGCACAGCAGTTTGTAAAACGGTCTTTGGGTGGTGCCCTCACGAATTTCACCATTCAAAAATGTGACACAAATTGACATACTTTTGAGTATATCTCCGTTCTAGTTTATCCGTTGTCCACGAAACGGCCCCCCCCCTCCTGACATGATGAGCTTGGAAGGCTGAATAAAATGATAGGCCGCAATGTGACACCGCTCTAAAATTGGCTTCACAGCGCCCCCTTGAATGTTACTAAAATATATGTTTTAGCTGTTTTGACACTCTAAACATGTTAGAAACCTTACCAAATTTCGCCTAAACCTCATCCTCAATAAATATAGTAGTCTGACACTGTTTGTACAACTTTACTTTGGACGACAGCGCTGCAGCGCCACCTAGTATGCAAAAACAGCTCATCTCACATTTTAACGAACTCCTCCTAGGAAAATTGCCAAATCGAGCTGAAAATTTGTCTGGTGACTCTTAAGACAGTATGGACCAAAAGTTATCAAAAACGCAGAAGTTCGTCGCACGGTCTTTCTTTGGCACCGCTTCGAATTTGAGCTTTCTCAAATGTATGGGGATAAATGTACTTGTTACTGTACCTCTCACATCCTTCATCCAATCAATGTCAAAAACGTATGGAATGATGAGCTTACCCCTCAGAACAAGTAGACATGCTTACTAGATGATTCACTCATAGCGCCCCCTGCTGGCTGTATGAATTCCAAGGGATACTAACGTAGTTTTTGCTGTATCTCTTTCATATTTAACTCAATGAACATGACAAAAAATTTGCATGATGAGCTGGTAATTCTACATGGAATAATATGCTCATGGCATGAGACTGTTATAGCGCCACCTGGAGGCTTTATGAAATGTGTTTAAAAAAGCTGTTGTCACTAGGCAGTGAATGTAAAAAATGTATGGAATGATGAGCTTACCCCTCAGAACAAGTAGATATGCTTACTTGATGATACACTCATAGCGCCTCCTGCTGGCTGTATGAATTCCAAGGGATACTAATGTATTTGTTGCTGTATCTCTTACATATTTAACTCAATGTACATGACAAAAAATTTGCATGATGAGCTGGTAATTCTAAATGGAATAATATGCTCATGGCATGAAACTGTTATAGCGCCACCTGGAGGCTTTATGAAATGTGTTTAAAATAGCTGTTGTCATTGGGCAGTGAATGTAAAAAATGTATGGAATGATGAGCTTACCCCTCAGAACAAGTATATATGCTTACTTGATGATACACTCATAGCGCCTCCTTCTGGCTATATGATTTCCAAGGGATACTAATGTATTTGTTGCTGTATCTCTTACATATTTAACTCAATGTACATGACAAAAAATTTGCATGATGAGCTGGTAATTCTAAACGGAATAATATGCTCATGGCATGAGACTGTTATAGCGCCACCTGGAGGCTTTCTGAAATTTTTTTAAAATAGCTGTTGTCAATAGTTAGTGAATGTAAAAAATGTATGGAATGATGAGCTTACCCCTCAGAACAAGTAGATATGCTTACTTGATGATACACTCATAGCGCCTCCTGCTGGCTGTATGAATTCCAAGGGAAATGAATGTATTTGTTGCTGTATCTCTTACAAATTTAACTTAATGTACATGACAAAAAAAATGTAAGACCAGGGGGCGGCATCTTTGGATCCCGCGGATGCATCGTGCGAGGGCCCACCCATCGCTGCTTGCAGCTTTAATTGTATTTATTTTTTATAATACATAATTATCTTTTTAATTCTATGTGTGTGTTATATCTTAAATTGTATAATTTAGTGTGCTTTTCTGTTGCTCAAATGTTTTAAGAAAAAAGGCAAAGAAGAAGGAGGAAGTAAAAACAACTACAGTAGAAAATAACATAAAAAAATATGTGCAGTTGAATTGTTTTGTTTTGCTTGAATAACAAGTTTCAAAAAAGCTGCAGGGGGCATTATGCCTCTGTTTGCCTTAGGCCCTAAAACTCCTAATTCCGCCATCATTCAATGGTTGGTTTCTAATCAGTTTATCATAATTTTTTTACATTTGAAATTCAATTGTCAAATTATTGAAGATCTCTTATCCAGAGTTTTCAAGACCTTCATCTTCCCCCAGACTATTGCTGTCCTTCAGACACTTGATGTTCTTCAGACATTTTCAGTTCCTGCTCAGGTTCACTAATAATGTTGCCTTGGTCAAAAAGTCATTATATAACACTGATTGATAACATATTTCTTATGCCAGTAAACACTGTTTTCCCCTCGTTTCATTTATAATTATTTTCTCACTTTCACTGACCTATACATTCTCTCCTCTACCATATTGGGTAGGTCTCCATGCCTTGTTTATTTCTTATTTTCTTTTAACCTAATCTCTACTTGCTCCTCTCAGTCTTGCTCCTCCACATTTCTGAGCTGCAGGTGTGCTAGTCACTATCACTTTAAATACAAATAATTAATAAATACAATAATGTGGATAAGATGGCATACCTATCTCTTGATATTGGTCATCTTGCAGAAATGTCCTGATTTTTATCAAATCTTCTTAGATTATAATTTTGTAAGTAAAGACAAGTTCATTGACTTCCAATTGTCAAAAGACATTAAATGTTACCCTACAATTGTGTTAATTAAGCTGTCTTTGATGTTATACTCAGGAATTTCATTAGAGATAGCCAAATGGATTTGCTTAGAATGATTTTGTTGCCTTGTACTTACATTTGGTAATGGGAATAATACTGCTCTACAAAGTAAAAGGCTGTAACGGTCCAGAGTGCAGAGCTGAAATTTTTTTTTTTAAGTTATCCTGTCATCCCTCCTAAATAGTTGTATGTGGATAAATGGATATGCAGAGGTATAGTTACTTTATACAAGTTACACTTATGTGTACATATTAATCCTAAAATTGTATTGCCTGTTGGTTACGAATTCTGCATACACTTAACTATAGGAGAGGAAGTGGATGCAAATACATCCGCTACAAACTGCTGAGAGCTGCACTTTGCTAAATTGCTAAATAGATTAGAAGAGCATGCACAGTGCTCAAAGTCCCTTGCTTCCTGCAGTTACAGGTCCATTCTGTCAGGGGAGTTGTGGCCTCCTGGGTGTTGGCAAGAGGAATGCCGATGGCAGATGTCTGCAAGGCAGTAAGTTAAAGCACTGAATACAGCCGAACTTACTCTCTAAGCAAGCAGAGACTAACTAACAACCTTATGGTTAAGAGGATAAACATACTCGGTACTCAGTCCTAGCCTTCTTGAAGGAAGGTTAGTACAAGTTCAATGGGGCAGCTGCTTAGGTCTACCTGGCAAGAGTAACGCCAGTCAACCAACCCCACAAGAGCACGTCCAAGACACGGTGTTTGAACCACAAGGTGTGGCATTAGGTTGGGGTCCTCCACACCTTGAGGTGCCAGACATGGAGGTTCCAGAGGTCTGAGCACAGGTGCTTGTACCCAAGTCCAGCAATGCGTCAGCACATCTATCCTGAGAGGATCATGGACATAGCGTAGAACAGCCAGGACTGAGCATTTTCTTGGCTGGCAGACAGGTCTACCTCCACTATACTAAAGCGAACCCAGATCTGCTGGACTGCCAGTCACCATTCTCTTGAATGAGATCTCCACCATTACAGTGCATCAGCTGTGTGGTTCAACTTGTCGGGAATATGGACTGCAACTAGAGGCAGACCCCAGTGCTCACTCCAGAGGAACAGTGATGTCCCTGCACCACTCTACTGAAGTACTTTACCACTAGGAACACTACACATAGCACATCTGTCCTGGTGTTTGGGGTTCTGAAATGCCGTCCTGAGGGTAAGAGCTGCAAAAAATCTTCGACACCTTGCATGTCCTCATTCACTCTACTCTACAAACCTTCTTACCTACCACCACACGGGCCCTCACTAACATTATCAGCTCCTCAATCACTACTAGCATTTTCTTTAACACCTTCAAGGTGGCAAGAAGAGGGACCCGCTTCTAAAGAAACCTACACTCAACACATCACTGGTGGACCATTACAGACATGTCTCTCTGCTGCCCTACACTCCCAAACTCATCGAGCAGGCCGTAATCAATCAACTTTCATCTATCCTGACTCAGAACAACCTCGATGACAACAAATCAGGCTTCAAGAAAGGACACTCAACAGAGATGGCTTTGTTGTCTGTGATGGAAGCGCTGCAAGATGTCAGGGCTAACTACAGATCATTTGTCCTCATCCTACTAGACCTCTCTGCTACGTTTGTCTATCAGATACTTCACTCCACTCTCTCTGTGATGGACATCACTGGCACTGTACTCGACTGGCTCATCCACTGCTACGCTGATGACACTCAACTCTGTCAACTCACTGATGACCTATTAGTAACTACCCGCATAACTGACTGCCTGAACGACATTTCTACTTAGATGAGGAACCATCACCTACAGCTCAACATGCCCAAGACAAAACTTCTGGTAATTCTACCAAACCGTCTGTGCATAAAAACCTCATCATCCAGTTGGAATCCTCTGCAATCACCCCGTCTCCTTCAGTCAGGAATCTTGGAGTGATTTTGGATGAACAGCTGTCCTTCAAAGACCACATCACCAAAACAACTTGAGCGTGTAGATTTGCACTGCACAACATTAGAAAGATCAGGCCCTTCTTAACTGAACACGCAACTCAAATCCTGGTTCAGACTCTGGTCCTCTCACAAACGCGCAAATGATCCAGAACTCTGCTGCTCGTCTTATCTTCAAGGAACGAAACAAGATCATGTTCCTTCCCTCTTCATCACTCTTCACTGGCTCCCCATTGCAGCTCATGTTAAATTCAAATCACTGCAGCTGGTATACAAAACTATCTCAAAATCAGCCCGTTTACCTCTACAAGCTCATACACTCCAACATGCCCTCCAGAAGCCTGCTGTTACTCTCTTTGTTGTTCTAGCTTGACTGTGTCTGGCCTCTATTCATGTAAGTTTACCAATTGCTCCACTCAATGTGCACTCTAAACTTTTAGGCATGTAACACCTGCGCTCAGAAAAGGAACAGCGACTCATGGTGCCGTCCCACAAAGGCATAAAATCTCTTCGCAGAACCTTCTCTCTCACTGTCCTTGGCTGGTGGAACAGTCAGGAAAGCAGCAACACTAACAGCTTTAAAAAAGCAACTGAACTCTTCTCTTTAAGGAACATCTACTATTTCTATCTATTCAGGGATACCATCTACTTTTTTCTTCTTTTCTGTCTTTTTTCTTTAGTTTATTGACCAGTTGATACAACTTGCATTATGAGCAAGCTGATATAGACTTTGACTGTGTGTCAAGGAGATTTCCCTTAAACACATCATAAAAACACAACAGAGATAGAAATGAAATACATTTTATTAGCGAGGGCAGGATCAGCACTTACACAAAGCCGACTCTGAGCAAACAGCTGCTCCTGATTTTCCCTGCCTTAATCTTTTTATAGACAGGAATGCATTTGTGTAAGCATTTTTGGTTACTTGTTTTTGAGTCCATACAAGATGTTCTCTGATATCGCACAGTCTGGCCAGAACAGAGGTTGTTTAAATTACGCAATGAACACTTGTGATATTAGTGGTTGTTAGAACACAAAGAAGGATTTCACAGAAACACAATTTACCTTCATTTAATAGAATACAGGGATTAAATTACATACATGATGTTATAACATAATGATAAATTAAATGAATATAATTCTTCTGAATATTCAAACAACATATAAGTCGCTTTGGACACAAAAGTCGAGTGCAGTTCGGCCCGGGTAATATTAACCAAATGCAGTATAAGCCGGAAACAGCAAAGAACGAAAGGACCCAGAGGAAAAGATTAGATATTTTTTCCAGTCCTCAGGGTCCTTTCGTTCTTTTGTCATTAATGATGAGTGGGTGTTACACCCGGAAAACCATAAGGATGTAGCGCATGCACCACTGAACGAATCGCTCTCTGATATGATTCGTTCCTATGGAGTTGCATTAAAGAGTCATTCAAAAAGAACGAATCGCCCATGAACGACACATCAATAAATGCCATCCCACCTATCGCCAGGTGAGTGACTTTTAAACGCCATCATTCACGCTGATAGGCCAGTGCAAATTACCCCAATTTACCTAACCCATCACACAAGCATTGCATCATCTCTCATCTCACTGTGGTGGACATCCAGCAAATATTTTGACGTTTTTTGTTTACATCAAACATTTATTAACGTCATAAAAATATCAGTTATCATTTGAGCATTTAATAATATAACAACAAAATATCAAACCATCTTATTAACTTAAAAAAATTAAACACATTTCAGTTGTTTATTGACAAATATCCTTAACCCACGATTTATATGCACTTTCTAATGTGCATATAAATCCTGCTAGCTGCTAATGCTAGTTATTCAACGCAAAAAACACGTGTATGTTAAAGTTAACGTCTAGTCGAGCCAAGAGGATTGTAGTAATTGGTCTCTTAAATGGAGAAAATCAGGTCAGGATTTTCTTCTGTGTGGTTGCAACGTGAGGAGTCTCATTAGTGTATCTGCAAAATTAATTTAAGTGCATTGCCACCACCTAGTGTTAATCTTTGGTACAGTATACAAATGAAAGATTTAAAGAAATTATTGATGATGTATTTAGATTGCCAGTTTAAAAAAATATGCATTTTTATAAATGCACAGATTAATTAGGCATTTCACATTGTTTGATTTTCATACTGAGACTTATGATTATGAAGTATGGTAATCACGGTAGTCAATAATTTGTCAAAATTAATTCAAGTGCCATTACTAGAAACTCGATCTGTAATGACAAAATAATTAATTTGTTTGCTTATCTAGCATATTTAAATTTGGGCTGTCAAACTAGGACTGTTTTTGGACTTTGGCTCCATGTTGTGTTTGAACAATTTTGGACCACTGATCTCTCAAGCGGACAGTCCAGCATAAACTGAATTTGGCCATCCTCTCAATATTGATGCTGTAACCAAGTTTGCTGGGTAGTGGGTGCACCAGGGGGGGGAGGAAGAACAAGGGGCAGGGCCCAGCATTTGCGACCCAGCTCGATACCTGCAATAGTTTTCTTTTAATGTGAAATAACATAGTAAAAGTGGTGAGTAATGTTACATCACTTCATGCGCTCCATTAGCTTTTGTTATCCATCACCAGTCCTCGGCAGCTAAATCAATCGGATGTCTTTTGGTTTTAGTTCAGCAGAGCTCCTCAAACAATGATTGGTGTAATATCTTGGTCATACAACTGAATTAATACAGTCGTTGAAACAATCCAAGTTGAGCAAATCTGTGTTTTTTGTGCTGGAAAGGACTGATTGGCTGATGTTAATGTTTTATTGTAATGATTACTAAAGTTGCGTAAAGGAAAGAGTGATATCTGTGTTGTCCGTGTGTGCATAAATAACAAAATATGCAACACTACCAGCCAATCAGAATCAAGTATTCAGACAGCCCTTGCCATTTTTTTTCCTGGATAATAGCAGTGGTACAAAATTCGAATCTTATCGGCAAACTCTTATCTTTCGGACAGTTTGTTTCAAAGAACCGGTTCAAAAAAACGGACCACCGGTTCTTTTACGCTATAACGTGATGACGTCATTTACGCAATTACGTTCCAACCGGGCTGGGACTCAAGTCATTAGTCAACATTCAAATAAAGTCAGTAGCTAATAACTTCAAAACATTATTTTGGTCTGACAATAAACTTTTGCATCTAAACACCCATTTACAAGTATCTACTGTGGATCTGGGAGATCTTTGCGTGTTCAAATGATCAGGAATGAAAGAAACAGTTCTCAACTCAGTGTACGGGTGATCCGAAAGAAAAAGTTCTCAGCTGAGTGTACGGGTGATTCCCGAAAGAAACAGTTCTCAACTCAGTGTACGGGTGATCCGAAAGAAAACAGTTCTCAACTCAGTGTACGGGTGATCTGAAAGAAACAGTTCTCAACTCAGTGTACGAGTGATCCGAAAGAAACAGTTCTCAACTCAGTGTACGGGTGATCTGAAAGAAACAGTTCTCAACTCAGTGTACGGGTGATCCAAAAGAAACAGTTCTTAACTCAGTGTACGGGTGATCCAAAAGAAACAGTTCTTAACTCAGTGTACGAGTGATCCGAAAGGAACAGTTCTCAACTCAGTGTACGGGTGATCTGAAAGGAACAGTTCTCAACTCAGTGTACGGGTGATCCAAAAGAAACAGTTCTCAACTCAGTGTACGAGTGATCCGAAAGAAACAGTTCTCAACTCAGTGTACGGGTGATCCAAAAGAAACAGTTCTCAACTCAGTGTACGGGTGATCCGAAAGAAAAAGTTCTCAACTGAGTGTACGGGTGATCCGAAAGAAACAGTTCTCAACTCAGTGTACGGGTGATCTGAAAGAAACAGTTCTCAACTCAGTGTACGAGTGATCCGAAAGGAACAGTTCTCAACTCAGTGTACGGGTGATCTGAAAGAAACAGTTCTCAACTCAGTGTACGGGTGATCCAAAAGAAACAGTTCTTAACTCAGTGTACGGGTGATCCAAAAGAAACAGTTCTTAACTCAGTGTACGAGTGATCCGAAAGGAACAGTTCTCAACTCAGTGTACGGGTGATCCAAAAGAAACAGTTCTCAACTCAGTGTACGGGTGATCCAAAAGAAACAGTTCTCAACTCAGTGTACGAGTGATCCGAAAGAAACAGTTCTCAACTCAGTGTACGGGTGATCCAAAAGAAACAGTTCTCAACTCAGTGTACGGGTGATCCGAAAGAAAAAGTTCTCAACTGAGTGTACGGGTGATCCGAAAGAAACAGTTCTCAACTCAGTGTACGGGTGATCCGAAAAAATCAGTTGGTTTTGGTGATCCGAAAAACTACGACTTATGTCGGTGACAACTATGGGAAGCTCCTTCCACCAACAAATAAGACTCCGTTTTTTAGTAAAGCACTTATTTTGCTGTTCGACTCTTTGTAGTGTGTTCCAAACATGTCGCGACCGTGCAAGTCTGTTGGATGCGGTGGATCGATTGCATTGACAGATAGCCAGGATCATTTCCTCGGTTGTCTTGGGCGTAGACATGCTGAGGCAGTGGTTGAGGGATCAGAATGTGTAGGTTGCACAGTTCTGTCTGGCAGCGCACTTAAGGGGAGGTTGCAGTACTTTTAGTCCACCACCGGAGGCTTTGTAGCTCGCGCCCGTAAGGGAGTCGACCAGGGTCACGAGCGCTGGCTCCAGCCGCACGCGCTTCCCGCTCCCCCAGTGCGTCCGCTATCCTCCACAGTGAGTTATCGGAGAATGCACTGCTTGCATCTTCTGAGGACTCCTGTGCGCCTGATGATGCGATCTTCACTGCTGGATCGGAGAGAGACGGCGCAACTTCCGAAGGAGACAGTACATTGCTCTCCCCCTCTGGGGTGACGGCAGATTGTGCTACGGAGGAGATGGCCGAGTTGCTTACCCAGGCAGCCAGAGAAATTGGGTTGTAGGTGCCCCCCCCCCGAGATCTCCAGGCTGGACACGTGGTTTGTGGGGTCGCACCAGGATGATACCCCGCAGCCCCCTCCTATGCCGTTCTTTCCGGAAGTGCATCGGGAACTAAACCAAACTTGGAAGGCACCTCTGAAAGCGAGGTTGGTCAGTCTCCCCTCTCTCGCTACCCTTGACGGCGTGGTAGCTAGGGGGTACGAAGCGATTCCCCAGGTAGAGCAGGCGTTGGAGGTGCACTGCCGCCTGGTGTGAAAAGCCAAGGCCTCCATCCTGCCAGCTAAGCCTGTCGTTGGACCTGACTTCGAGGGCTTATGCTGCAGCGGGTCAAGCTGCCGCTGCCCTGCATGCCATGGCAGCCTTTCAGGGGTTCCAAGCCAAGGCCCTGAAAGAGATGCAGGAGGGGAGTTGTGGCCCAGGTCTTACAGAGGATCTGAGGGTGGCTCCTGACTTTGCGCTCAAGGCGACATGCTCCTTCAAGAGCATCCTATGATCACGCACCTATGATCCCAGGTAGCCTCTTTGGCGTCGTCGTAGATGACCTTACGTCCCGGGTCTCTACGATCAGGAAGCAGGAAGAGGATTTGGGAGAATTTATGACGCCGCATAGGAAGTGACGTGGCAGATCCCCTTCTAAGATCCCCAGCGCCTGCTCAACGACGGAAAAAAACTCCTCGGTTTTCCCCTGATTGTCAGCCTCCAGGTCGAAGACGTCAACCAGGAGTGGTTACAAGGAGTCGACGAAGGAGCAGTCCTGTCCGGTGGCCCCCTCAACATCATCAAGGGAAGAGGGTCCAACGGAAGCGGCCCTAGGACAGGCCTCCCAGGGAGTCCAGCTGCTGTGCTGGCATCGCCACCAGCCCGTCCCCCTTTGGAGGGAGGGGGTGTCACACCATCAAGGTCACAGGTCAGAGCTCAGTTTTTCATTAAAAATGCGAAACTTGAACCCCCTGGGTTATGTGCGCAGCCAGGATTCTTGCATTGCAGATCCGAATGCAGTTCTCATCTCAAAGGCACATTCAAGGGCATGGCGTCTGATGCAGTGCAGTCCGGATGGCTCTCAGTTTCCGTGTTAAAGTCAGCCTCGAGTGGGACCTCCTCGGGTGGAACCGGATGCTGCTCCGAGGTCGAGTCTGGATGCGCCTAGAACTATGTGCAGTGTTCCTAGCAGTAAAGCACTTCAGGAGAATGCTGCAGGGACATCACGTGTTGGTCAGGACGGACAACACGGCGGCGGTGGCGTATATCAAAGGACAAGGAGGGATACGCTCACACAGTTTGTCGGCTCTTGCCCGCAGACTGCTCCTCTGGAGTCAGCATTGGGGTCTGTCCCTAGTTGCAGTCCATATCCTTGGCAGCTTGAAGCAGACAGGGGGATGCATTGTCTCGGAGGAAATTTTGTGTGCAAAATCAGAGGGAGTGTCAGGCGCGTCAAAAAGTAAAACACTATGTAATGAGTGGATTAGTGCTTACTGGAGATGTGAACCATTTAAATCGATTCAGTTCGATTGGGTGAACAGGTTCCAACAGCTGGTTAGCTGGTTCTGATCTGGTTAAATTGAACGATGCATGCATGAACCAAACAGTGCTAGATAATAGTAAAGTGGCTATTAGAAGTGCCACATATTTTTGATAGTAAAATTGCCTTTATATGCTTCTGCAAATTAGTTTTTCACCCTAAAATATTACTCATTGGTGTGTGCAAAAAAGCAAATGCAAAAAATCCCACTCCCTTCAATCCAGGTGCCATTTCTCAGATGCACTTTGTATTTTATTTGATTTGACCATAATTTTAAAAGTATCATCATTTCACAACCATTTAAAAAAACTTTCACCCCCACTTTAACTTTTATACAAAGTGGGAAGAATGTATGTCCATCTACAATTTATGACAATGAATTTGCACATAATCCAAAACACTGTTCGCCAAGATTAAAAAGGGACTCTGAAACAATTGCATTAGTGATGCCGAATTTGACTGATGTTTGGCAGCTACAAGAGACATTTTATCTCCATACTCTATTTGATCAAACATTTCACTTTAACTCTCCAAATATCCTCCTTGACAACACCTCCAACACAAACAATAACATCAGCATTTTCTTATATATAAATAAAACAGCCCAAACACATTCATTTTACTTTTTATTTATTACTAAAAACACTGGAGGGTTTTGTTTGAAGGTAAACAAATCAGTTCACAAATTAAATATCAGTAAATTTCCATCCCATAGAAAAGTACTAAAATGCACACCAAAAAGCCAAATAATAAATAAAAGTAACAAAGATAAATGAAAGCAAATAAGACGATCAGGTACTGTTCAAGGCGGACAGAGGTTTTCAACATTTAAAGTTTTATCACCTGATGAGAACACACATGAAGGCCTCTGCATTAACAACCTCATTTGCCCCTCTCAGACCCTGCACAATTCAAGCGAACACAAACAGAATTTCAGAGCATGATTTACCAATATCAGTGTGTTTCAAATTTAGTATAAAAGTGTTCAACAGAAGCAAAACTGCAAGGAAGCTGTTTTTAATACAATTTTATAACTTTGTTAAGTGGACCCAAGTCAAAGGGATGACAAAATGTGTCGTATGATGAGCAAAATGATCTGGAACCAATGTTTAAACTACAAATGAAGCATGTATCGTCGCCTGAACAACTCATCTGAGTTTTGGTGAATTATGATTTTAGCTAATCTAAAAAGCTACCCTACAAAACACTAAGATATATATAAAACAAAGAGAGCATTAACACCCAAATTTAACAGAAAAAATAATTCTTGACTCAGTGACCCGTAATGGCTGTCCAGAGCACTTGCTGATGATGTTTGGAGTAAAATAAGAGAGGTGTATTGAATAAAAATAATTTGTTTTACAAAAGCATTAAAAGGTGCTTCTTAAATGCTGTCTTTGAGTTGCTAGAGGTTGCTTCAATAACTTTTTGGAGATGTTAACTTTTAGATCTGTTCTTTAATGATCCCCAACATTAATCAGTAAACATTTAGGATAGTATTCCCCTAAGGATTTTGGGAATGTCCAGGAAGTTTCATGAAGTTCTGAAAATAACTTACTCAAACCCTTAAAAATATCCATGTTTAAGAATGTGAAGCTTGTATGATGAAGAAAGTATGCAATGTTCAGCCTTCATTTAGTGCATCCGCATCAACAATGACTAGCAGGTCAGGAAGAGGAGACAATGATAAAGGTGACTTTTCATTTTTGGATGAACTATACCTTTGTCCATGCGATGTAAACAACTGCAAGCATTTTGTTAAATGTTTTGAATAATGCAGGATTCAGAAAAAAGGATAATGTTTGTAGCATATAAGCTTTAAAATGAAAGAAAAACACTTGAACAAAAATTATTTTTTTTGAGCACAAAGGTACATATGCTTGCTTTGACTTTTCATGAAGGTTTTGTTCCCTTCCACAGTGTTCTTCTAGGTGAGCACTATACAGTAGTATCTATCCAGAGCAACCAATCACAACCTTGATGATACTTGCTAGAGAAAAGTGCAGTTTACATGTGTATTTCTTTAGTTCAGAAGAACAACACCCAACAGCAAAACCTGTATAGTATTGAACAGTAAACAACAGTGCAACACAAATCAAGCAATATTAAGGCTTTGAGTTTCCTGATTTGTTTTTCTTTTCTGAGATAGTTAGATGTCCGTACATGGGACAATTTGGTGGAAGACCATTGCTTCCTGTACACTCCCATGTAAAATATTATATATATATATATATATATATATATATATATATACACACACACACACACACACACATGCAAACATTCGCACACAAGCAGCACTACTACTGAAAGAAACGAAAGGAAACCGAATAAACTCATAATTTGAGAACATTAAGACTAAAATTCAGTCATTAGTGAATAATAAAAAAGTCAATCAACAATAACTAAGCAATTTCAGCAGTTACGGTGCCAGCGGCTCTACACCTGGGTTCAGTAAAAAAAATGTCATTGAACAGCTAATGTATCAGATATTCAAAACTTGCATATAAATCAGCTGAAATGTATTCTGATTAATAATTGCATTTGGAATAGTATTTGTGATTCTGGTAGAATAGCAAAAAACTGAAACAATTTGAGAGCTTGTTTGCAGTTGGTAATGATTCTACATCTGGGAGAAGAAGTGTGGAAAACTGAAAACTGTTTCGCTTGATTTAAATTGGAATGCAATTCTTTTCCACATGGGTCTAAAAATAGTGAGTTTAGCACAAAGTTAAAAGTTAGACATTTCCCTGGCACACAACCGGAGTAGAAATTACGCTCAAAAATAAAACACTTTTGAGCATATTATACAACAAATATTGTCAAGTTGAATTGAAATGATGAATGAATTATAGACCAATTGGCTACTTTTTGTAGTTTAGTTATAAACATTATTTAAAAATATTAAGGATGAGTTTGATAAGGATTATAAGTATGCAGCAAGTTATCTAACATGAAGTACAAAAGAAAAATTAAGATACAGTGTCACAACTGTATCTGGTTATTGCATTGCAGAGTGAAAACCAAAATCTTCACTTCACTGTTAGCATATAATAAACAAAAAAAAAATTGTATGCATAAAAAAACAGTTATTTTCATAATGACTGAACATCAAAATCAGCACATTTGAATATACCATAATGAGCATGGCATGACAAATTTAAAAGCAACATGTAAATACAAACTAATATTTACATTGTTGATTTTGATACTATTGCGGAGAATGCATGAACAACCTTAACTAATGTTTTGGTAATAAAAACATTCTACAGGTATAGAAAGACTGTTCTTTAAGAAAAACTATCTCCCCTTAAACAGTAAATTCTTTCAGAGACACTAAAACATTGCTAGCGAACGATACAAGATGGCCGACAACAAAATTGTGCTACTCCTGAAGGCCTTTTTATCTGAATACAGTCAATATTGTTTTAATGTTCCAGTCATGTTTATTGCACCTGAAACAAATAATTTAACATCCTAATCTGATCTAGTACACAGAATGTTCTTGAGTGTTTGTTTTTTCATCATCACTGGCGGGGTGAAATCATTTGGAAGAAGGTGTAGCTTTTCATCAATGGTGCATGGAAATAAGGGCTGAGCATGAAGGGATCCCAGCATGCATGGCGGTCAAGACAAGCTGCAGCAGTTTTTACAGCTCAGGGGTGATTTGTTTGTGCTGAGGTGGCAGGCTGGATGCCAGCAGCTGCTTTACGGTTGATCATGGAGGGGTTGAAGTTTGGGTGCCGGCGGGCATGCTTGATGAGGTGATCACTACGCATGAATCGCTTGTCGCAGAGAGGACACAAGAAACGCTTCTCGCCAGTGTGGGTCCGCAGGTGTCGAGCCAGCTCATCTGATCGTGCAAACTTCTTTTCACAGTCAGGCCAAGTGCATGGGAAAGGCCTCTCACCTGCAAAGAAGAACCCTGACAGATTAGTCCAGATCAATGGCACACAAAACACATCGCACTCAGCATTTACTGAATGGATATGATTCTTTATCCATTCGTTAAATAGATGCACCCCGAAACCAGTAAAATGATTTGTTCGCTTTTTCACACCACGATTCCGGTTCTGATCATAATCCTGCCTTGTTTCCTGCAATGCATCTTTCAAAATATCTTCTTTGCAAAAAGCATACACTTCTGTCATTATTGTATTTTAGGATACAAGATGATGAAAACACAGAATGAGGAAGGGGATGCACCATTCGTTGATGTTGAGGAATGGCCATCCGATTCTGATGGTCTATAAAGGGGGATGTGCTAGCAACCCCTACCCTTAAAATAAAGGTAGTGAATAGTAACCTCTCCCCTTAAAGTTAAATATGAACTTCTCTTTCTCTTTCTGCAAAAAAATATAAAATAACAGGAAGATGTTTGGCCTTCGTATTAACCCAGGTTAGGACCTGAAGGTAGGGAATTTCAACCGTATTTGAGCTATTGTCTCAACTAGCGTGAACTGGTTAAGAGAATTTAATTCTTCGACAGTTGAAAGGCTGCCCTTCTGGTGACAATCTGTCTAAAGAGAGGGTAGGAATGGGGTGAAGTGGTGAATGAAGGGGGTGGGTGGTGGAGAAGGGGAAGTTTCCAGGGAGGATGCGTATCCCCCTTTAAGGGGGTATAAAGCAGCCTGTCCAATGGCTTTTTCCTACTTTGCTCTGTTATGGCTCAAGCATAGGGTTTTTAGGTTTATTAGAGCTTGATTTCCATGTTTGTTCAACTGAGAAACGCAAAATAAAATTGCAGTCTTGCTGTTGTTCTGCAACCCTGCCTCCGGAGTGATTTCTACCAAAGAGTTATATTTTTCCACTACAGTCACTAGCCAAAAAAAATAAAACATATCTTCAGACGACTAGGAAATAGTGTGCAGAAACTCAGCAGGCAACTTCATGTTCAGGATATAATGTACCAAGATGGGTAGAACTATCTCAAAGAATTGCAAAGACATAAACTTGTGACAACATTATAACTTTTAATTGCCAGCTTCTGAAGATGATATGGTTTAAATTTTGTGAAGATCAGACAAATAAGTAAGACTTGTAAGGAGCAGTTTCAGCAATAACACTTATTACTAAAGGTAAATATTGGACCACCACATTCACTCAGTTCCTGGCACGGCATCTGCACCTTATTCGTTTAGTTTAAGTTATTTCAATCAACATACAAAATTTCAGGAGTATGAGGACGTTAAATTAAAACAAAATCTGTTCTCAGCCTAAACATTAACCCAATTTTGAATGGTGCAAATAGCATACAGCTCTGCATAATATTCTGTCTAGCTTTAAACTATAGCTGAACAGGAAGGCCCAAACACGATAGGCCTAGCTGTTGCTATACTGTACCCATATTTTTAAATTATTATTATGGTGAAACTTTGAGAGCCACATTTTTTGAGGTGGAACTTCAGAAGAAAAAAGAAAACTGTAGAACACTCATTAGCAACTTTGTTGTGCGCCATGGAAATGATAGATGTACTGCATCTGTTGGTAAATATGCAGTACATCTATGTCAAATATGGTATGTTTCCAATATTGTTATTCCATTTTTTCCATGTGCTATCAGCATCAGTTTCTTTATAAATCTTTGTAATCAAATCCTTTTTTGCTCATATGGCACTAACAACATGTTCATCTATGGGAAGAGAAAGCCCTGAATTGTGTGCAATTCCATTGCTTTTTTTGCAGTTAACCTTATAAAACATATTTGGTAAAGAGTTACTATGACCTTTATTTAGCCAATTATTTTGCAAACCTGTCGTTTTCAGTTGTATACTGCTATATCGGAGCTCCATTACACTGGAAGGGTTCTTTAACACATTTACTTATGCATTAGTTGATTATAGAAGTAGAACGTATAATTGAATGTTGTAGATGATTTATTTGTAGATCATGTTAATATTTGCAGTTATCTAATACATATTAATGTAAAATTGTAAAATATTTAAAAGCAAAGTTATGTCATTATATTGTGATAAGTGTTTACAGACTAGGGTCTCTTTGTTGGGGGAAAACACTAAAACATGACTATTTTATTAATAAGTACATTTCATTTTTTGATAGAATTATTTTGTGGAAGTCATTATTTTCTTAAAAGCCAAGTTTAAGATTAGTGAACAGATTTTTAATGCAAATACTTAAACATTGAATTAAATCTTTTATTTTTTATTTGTGCATATGTTTTCACAGGCAGCTTAAAGAAAACACAATTACAACCAAAACAACACAAAAAGTAAAGTGGAAAAAGCAACATCAAAGCGGCTCATTGGTGCTAGGGACTAGGGAGGAAAGTGGATGGTGAGGGCCCATGATGCAAAAGATAAATATAACTATTGTTAACACTTCCTTATTAGGTTCAGTAGGAAGAAAATGTTAATATGATTAGTTAATGATTAATTAATTATTTACTAAACGTTTACAAGTTGTTCATATACAGTATTGGACGATTAAGATGCTAACAATTTTATGTGCTTTCTTAATGAATGTAATTAACAATGTAGTACATAATTAACAAGCAATTAGGTAATAATGGAGTTGTTATTTGCATTGGATGACTATTCATAATTGTGTAATAAGTTCCTATTTAATTCATGTTCTGTAGGAGTTCGAATCAATTTAGAAGTGATTATATGAACTAATCATTTTTAAAAAGCTTGACTGCATAAATGTTAATGATTTACAATTGTCATCTTTTGTCATTAATTTAGTTATCTTTAAAAATGGCCTTATGAAATAAAAAACCTTAATGATTAGTTATTAATGCAGTGATTTTCAAACTATCTGTTCAAGTCGTGTCAGGTGGCACTAGTTGTCATCAATAGATATAATAGTAGTGCTAATGTATGTAAAAGTTTGCAGTAATAATTAAATTGTCATTTTTAATTGTATATATAAAATATAGAAAGATTAACAACAAATCCGATGAACATTGTCTTTTTGTGGTATTGTAAACAATGGTGGCACTATTACATCAACACCATTATATATAATTTGCAAAACTCTGCCTCAGTTAATCTAAAGCGTGAACTACTCATCATTTGTAAATCGTTTTCAGATTTTATAGTTTTAATTTGTGAGTGCATCAAAATAGAACACATACAACCAGTAACTGGTTTTTAAATGGCCAATAATATTGAAACACAACTTTTGAAAGATGTTGGGACATAAATTTGCACTAATGCTGTGTACACATCTTCATTAGTGGGTCAATTTCATTGAATCTTTTCTGCATATTTGTAAAAACCTAATTGGTTGCAAATAACAAGCTAGGAAATTTGACACCACTGCTAATTTACATCTTCAGCAGCACACCCCTAAAACAGCCTAAATCGTTTACATCCCCAAATCGGGACTTTTTAAAAGGAAGAAATATTAAAAATATGGAACAAAAATTTTGCTTGATATGCTCAGAAGAGCTACAATCCCCAACACAAGTCTGTCCTTAGTAAAAACTTTTTTTAAGCCCTTTTGGGTTAGTATGGACTTCTTTCAGATCATCTCCAGTCAGGTACCTTCTCCTCATGGAATTATAATAAATGGAGTTAATCTTGAGTGCCCAATTTGACATCTGTTTAATAATATTTGATCTCTTCTGATTCCTAAAATTGTTTGATTGCTACGAGCTCTGGATAGATTTCATGTGATTTGTTGGTTCCATTCTTGCTGCCAATGTTTCATTGTTTATTTTCTGCTTTAGGTCTGTTGGTGGTATACGATGTTGACAATAGGACTCTGGGTTTGCTGATTATGTTCCAATAATATTGGCCTTTAAAACATTTATACCTTAGTAGATGGTGCACTAATAACCTGATGTTTAAAGTGTGTTGATTAAAAAGAATTACAAAAATGGCAGTCTTGTGCACTTTAGGAATATGGTTAAGAACCACTGATTAAAACATGACATTTCATTTAATTTATATAAACTGTGTATACTTTGATACTCATTATACATTAATCTAATTGTTTAATCTTTTCAAATGGCCGCTGAAAGAGTGACAAGGACAGAAGAGCTCCAGTACACTTGCTAGCTTTTTTAAGGATTGCACTTAAATGAGAGTTTACAAAATATTTAATAATTGAAAGCTTTAAGTATTGGACTTTCTTCACAGACGTAAAATATTTGATGTTTTAGTATACTTTGATTGGTTAGATGCAATATTTGCATTTAGGTGTTTATTTAGGGATGCACCGATAGCAGTATCAGGTAACAATTCTCATCTTTGTAATTCAGTGTTCAGAGGCTTTTGTGATATTGAGCTTTAAAGCATTTAGATTTCATGTAGCAAACTTTTTTTGTTATTAAATAGAAAGTCAGAAAATGTAAACAACTTTATAAAACACATCACATAATGTAAATAAGATGTCAAAGAATCCTGATGTTTTAATAACTAAACGTTGACCAAAATATTGGATACAATTGCATTATTCCAAGGGGATGATTTGTTTTCATTAAAGAATAAACTGTTCTTTATTCAACATATGTTCAAAAAAAAATGTTATAAATAATTTCTTTCATTTTTATCAATTAAACATCATAAGTAAAAGGATTACTTTCTGCCAACTGAATTCAAATCTTCATATTTAATACTTTATCTTTAATAATTAGTATATTATTAGGAACAGTCACTTCCCCTTCCAGATCCTCACAGAGGACCATTCCTTCTTCAAATAACGTTAACTCCAGAACTGGATGTGGAACTAACAGCTTATGCAGATTCTTTGACAGCGGAATACATTAAATATGCTGACATATGCTATTGTGGACAAAATTTATCAATCGTTGAAGCCCTTGAGGGCTGATGACAATGAGTATCATAGAACTACTTTTACAATTGTGTTATACAAGTATTTTAAAACTAAAAAATAGTTTTAAAATAAAAATTCTCCCCTAAAATCTTTCAGTATTTTTTAGAGATGGATACTGCATAGTTTTGTGCTATAGAATATCTACTATGTGTATAATAAGCATATTTATGTTAATAGACACAGTAATTTCTGGCAAACTCGAAACTTTGTGCCAGTCTTTAAAGTCAGTTTATTGTGCTGGAATGTTTATTGATATTAAATTCTATTCACTTTTTACTTTTCTGAAAGTAAAATATCAGGGGATGAAAGAACAGTAAGAACTTATCCAACTAATCAATCAATTAAAGTGTTAGATTATCAATCACTAAGCGATTATCAAGATAATCGATGGATCTGTAGCATTACAAAATATTTGAAAGTTCCAGCTTACATGTAGAATATCTGAATAACAGGCTGAATATCTACTGTCCAAACTTTTTTCATAGTAAGCTTTAATACCTTAGAAAATATCATAACTTACTTTAATGTATGCAGTCTAAAGTTAAGTTCTAATCTATAAACCTTCAATATTCAACAGCTGTAAATTTGTGTGTGTGTGTGTGTGTGTCATTTTTCCCATTTAATGTATGATAGTCAGTGAACTTCATACAAAAGATAAAATTACCTCACTAATACAACATTTTTGTGAATTAATTTGTGTACAATAAACAGTGCATGTGGAGGTGCTCCAACGTTGGTCAGTTTTAACATTGAAGAATGAGAACTTTGGAGTCAGCCTCAAATGGCCGCTTGGGGAAACCAGTTCAGTCAGGGAGGCGTCTCCTTTCTCTAAGCAAGCCTAATCAGATATTATATGTGACACTCTTTCCCTTATATTAACTAATTTCATCTATTGGTTGATAGTTGTTAAATTTATGACTGGTGTCCCTACCATCCCTCTGCTGGGGAGAACCTGTGCCACACATCACATTTTAGTTCAGGACTTCACAGTAGTTTGGTTATTGGCAAGTTGTTAGAATTTTAAAGTTTGTTTTGCATGACGAAATTACTACCTGTTTACCATCAATTAACTATATTTATTAAATATTGTTCTGATTGGATTGCGGGGAAACATATCGACATGCTCAACATAACTAATAAAAATTAAACATAAATGCAGGTAATAGGATTTGAATGAAAAAAAAAAACTATTTTTTAAACCAAAGTTACGATCTTGTTTATAAATACAACATTACTTTCAAAATGTTCACGTTTAGAAAGGTTTGCCATGATTCGTTAATAAAAAATTCAGTTAATGATTAGGTTTGTACAACTAACAGTTATCACTCCAGAGGAAAAACTTGCTTGCACTTGTACCAGAAATAAAGATTTGCCAATAACCTGATTAGTATCGATCTGGACTGCCAATAAAAACAATTCTCGTAATAGAATTTCTAGCCATTATCAGCCAGCCCCAGAGCCACACATGGATGTGTTGGCTGGGTAACTAGTGCACTATGTACCTACTGTTACACACTATTTCTGACCATCGCATATCCATCTCGACCCAACCCTAATTGCAGCACAAGCGAGCCCCATCTCACCTGTGTGGGTCCTGATGTGCGCTTTCAGGTGCGACGATTTGCCGTATATCCTGTCACAGCCCTCAAAGGTACACTGGTGCCGTTTGCTTGGAGAACCTGCTGCCCAAACCGGCAAAGAGGAGCTGCTCTGCCCGTGGACCGGGGTGGCTGAGGGGGTGGAGTCAGATAGCGTGGTGTAACCGCTCTCTCCGCTCGAAGAGTTGCTGCTCTCGGAGAAGGCCGACATGGGCCGAAACCTGCCCTGAAGGTCGGTGAGGATCTCCGCTACCGTTCTAATGTTAGCCCCCTCGTGTCGGAGCGCGTCCCGCACCTCCCGGTCCTCGCTTGACCCGTCCGGCTCCCCGCCATGAGTCCCCTGAATAGCGGTCCGGGGTGCGCCAGACACTGGGGTTGGTCGATGGAGCACGGTGCCAGACACCGGCGAGGGCCGATGAAGCACGGGGCCGCTGGAGATGGACACCAGGCACTCGGCGGCCAGGTAATCCGAATAGGCGAAGGACATCGTTTCGCGGTTGGGGTTTTAACGGCAGATCAAACTTGATGAAGAGCCACGTTTCCTGCGCCCAGACGGGTTTTCTCTTTGCATTCACTGCTTTCGATCATGAGCAGCGACCTGCTATCGTTCTGGGTCTTTGATGAATCTGAAGAAAGCAAAAGAAACAAACCACCAAACACAAGAAACCCTAAAAGAAACAAAATTTCAGACTGCCGACGTGGTGTGCTACATGGGCTCTTGGTTCATTGTGTCTGCTCCTCCAGCCGGTAAAGCCCACGCCACACCAAGCTACGCTTCCGGGAGCGACTCTTCTAATCCTACTATCAAGGAGGCGTGCTCTTGAACGGGAGCACGTTACGTTCTCGTTAAGTTTCTATAGTCTTATCGGATTGGCTGATTTCGGGCTTGCCAACTTTCATAAAAGCTTGGAGTGAGATTTTGTCGAGCCAACTTGAATTTTGGTGCATTTACGGCAAGGACACATTTGTTGTTTTGTGCAGGTTTAATAAATAAGTCTTAGTAGTGCTCTGCGATGAATTCCAGTATCATTTACTGCTCTCTTTCCAGAAGACATTAGAGGAGCTAAAACTTGAGTGATATTTAAATTCAGACTAAAAGTGCATCTATTTAAATGTGCTTTTACTGACTGACCACTGTTGTCTGAAAAGCACTGCATGTAAAAACGTCTGTTTAGCTCTTTTTAAAAGGTTTTCAAATTTTTTTATCCCATGTTTTTAGTCTCGGATCTGTCTTATTGTCTGTTTGATCTCTGATCTAATTTTATTCTTCTTTTAAGCACTTCAAATTCTCGATGTGTATGGAAATGTGCTGTACAAATAAAATTGCCTTTGCTTCCATTCCCTTTAAATCAGTGCAACAAAATCATTACCTCTACAGATTGAGATGTTCCATGCCTAGAGTATACAGAGTTCTCCTCTTGGGATTTTCAGATTTCATCATTACATTTTTTCATGAGTATTACAGCATTGCCTGACAAACATAAACTGTGATGATTAGCAATAGCCAGGTCCACCTTTCTCCAGTTCATTGTGCTCTCTTGAGAAAATGCTTGCTACACACACACACAGAGGTTCGATGTGTTGGTTGTTGATGGCCAATCGAATACACGCAGCAGAGTTTAGCTCTGACAGCGTTGCATTCAAAATACATTCAACACTTGGGCTGAACAATAAGAACATTTGCAAATAAATCACAATATGAATAAATAAACACAATTTTCTAATTCCAAAAATGTCAAATACACTGTCGCATGATTAAACCCACTCAGGTGAAGGTTTAACAGGCAGAAAGGTGACGGGTTTTATTTGATCTAAAATCTGTATGATAAAATTAAATCATTCTTAAAAAAGGCAATCCGTAGGTTGACATTGTTTGTTATAGCAACTTTTTATTAATTTTCTATTTTTCTATATAAAATCTGATTGAAAATATTTGTTTAATCTACCCTTTAGTTTATTTTTTATTTGTTACTGGCATGTATACGCCAGGTGCTGTATGTGTACACAGGAGGGCTGCTAGCCATTTTGGCCCCAGGCTCCCCTAAACCCCTCGAACACACACTGTCCAAAAGGAACATTAAAAGCTTAGTTAGCTATGTAATAAACTATTATTTACATGTATTGTTTTTGACCAACAAATGAAGCTCGAAAGACATAAAACTACCTACTTTCCCTTAGAGTTTTAAAGAAAATGCTTAAATGTTATGCCTGCTAAGGCTAAATCTATTCAAATAATTTTCTCCTCTAATCAAAGCATTTATTTGATTAGCTGTACATTTTGTAAATTGCAAAAAGTTATTTTTTCTTTTAAAAGAATCAAATAAGAGGTGAACATAACCTATTCTCATTAAACCATGTTTTGTTTTGCAAATCAACCAATTTAAAGGTTGATTTTATCCTATAATGATGAAATTTATGTTTTTATTGATAAAAATATATATTTTTAATTGCACTTATACAAAACAATATTTATGCAAGACAAAAGTTCATTTAAAAATGCTCATTATATGCCCCATAATATAAACAAAATAAAAATATGCCTCCTTAACCTTCAAACTTATGTGAATTTTAAACTTTTCAGTGCAGAAAGAAAAAAATGTAAAAAGGAAATCCTAACATGTTTTTTAGTAATATAAAAAAGTAAATAAATTTGATATAGTAAGATATATATATAATTATATATATATAATTAATTGAGTAAAATTAATACTGAAATACTTTCCTCGCTCAGGTATCTTTGCAATGCCATCTCCTGTCTTTTTGCGCTCTCTGCACAGTTTACCTGTTAGTGAACCACTTCAATGCACTTCCTGATTTTGGTAAGTGGTTTTTGACCTGAGGTCATCATTGTGAACCAGTCAAACAGCTTTGCAGAAGAAACAGCAGTAAGGTATTAAGTAATTTAACACAATTCAAGTGTTCACATTTCAAGGCTTTAAAGCATTAATATCTGATGTTTTAACATTACTAATACATTACAACATACACTGGTATGCAACAGTGGTTCTCAAACTTAAATAAACCTATAAAAAAAATTGTGCTCCAAGTACCACCATTATAAGCATTAAAAAACATGAATACAGTATAGCCACAGCGTATAGGCCCTCTGGTTCGGCTATAGTTAAGTGCAGTTCAATGTTATATTTATAATATTTATATAGTTGTTCATTTTAGCAATGCTAAACACTAAACATCCTGAACGTTAAGAATATACCGGGTCCGAAATGGGACACATTTTCAGCCCTGGATTTCAGGCTAAACATCAACCTGACCGAGACGGTGTCTTTTTTTTTTAGACACACAGGAAAGCTACACTATAAAAATGCAGTAAAAGTGACAGTTGAAATCACCCCCACCTGGACATCTTCACCCAAATTACCCTGAGATGAATGAGGAGTAGGAGAAAACTGTGTTTGGAAGAAAAAAAGGTATGTAATGTTATTTTATTTTCTCTAAAATCTACATGATGCTAAACAGAGTGGTTCTCATCGGATTATTGTTGTTATAAAAATATTTTATTTATTAACAATATTTTATTTTTATTTGTTAACAATTCATGTTATGTCTAACGATACTGATATGGCATGGCAAGGTGGCACGGGAGGGCGCAAATACGAGGCTCGTAAAGTCAGTTTAAGTCAGAGGCAAAGCTGCCAATCTCATGCTTTCGCTGTGTGACACACTTTTGTCTGTTTTCACACAATCTCACACCATTCACGCAGAAGAAAAAAAAACTGATTTTGGACAAAGACTCATTCATTCCTTTTTAAACTCAGCATCTATTGCTGCACTTCGTAGTTAGCGACAGAAAAGTGATACCCCGAAAGATAACAAAAATCTTTTGATGACTAAACCAAGACTATTTATGTAACAATGCAATGAAATCCAATTGCATTCTCATTCCCTTAAACTTTAAATGTCGAAAATAAAATGATTTATTTATGTTTGTGTGTCTGTGAACTTGATTTAGTGTGGTGAATGTAAACTCAGTTGTCATAAGCATCTTTTTATCTTCATGGTATACTGCATGCCAAGACAAGAAAGACTTGTCTTGATCAGTACGTATGTTCGAAACTATTAAGTTTAATATTGAAATGCTGAGCAGTAGAAAATAAATCATATAGAATTAAATGTCTGAAACAGAGTTTTTTGATCTGCACGATGCAGAGTCCTTCAGCATATCTTGATTCGTTGGCTAAGCCTTGAACATTGTGTGACCAGGATTTTGAGGCTGTATAAACCTCTGGCCAGCTACTACAAATCTGGAACTATGATGATCAATTTTGCATTTAAATATGCATCAACTAAATGTATGTCACATACTTGTAATAACGACAAGCTCCTATTTTGTGTTTTTTATTGATTTATTCAAGATGAAAATCAGGTCAGGTTCAAGAGGCTTGTGCAGACATTCACTGACCCGATGACAGAAGTGTACCTGCAATTCTTCCAAGCCACCTTACCCACTTTCACTTCTTTCAACTTGCTTCTTCAGAGAGAGCAGTTATAAATATTTTTGTTACATTATGAGGTGGGATTAGAATGTGCTGTTTTTTTCCATTCTGTGTTTCTTGCTGATATCTGTAGGGATCCTCTAAAACAGGGTTCACCTACTATTTTTGCAAATTTCTGTTATAGATGGTAAAATTTGTACTCAAGCTATGTTCTGAGTGTCCTGTACTTCGTTGAATGGTTAGGTTTTTTCTCAAACTATTGTCTAATCAAATTATCAAAAATACCTTGCATTTTATGATGAAGTATTTAGGCAAGGCAAGGCAAGTTTATTTGTATAGCACATTTTGTACACAGGGTAATTCAAAGTGCTTTACATTGGACAAAAAAGAATAAAAAACAAAGTACATTTAATAAAATCAAGCATTAAACAAGTCAAATGAAAGCATATTGATTAAAAACTGAAAATTAAGACATAGATTAAGATAGTGAAGTGCAGAGATAAAATAGTTGTTAGTTTTTTTTTAGTGCAGCTAAACAGGTGTTTCTTTAGCCTGGATTTAAACGTGACTAAAGTGTTGGCACCCTTGATCTCCTCTGGAAGTTGGTTCCATCTGTGGGCCGCATGGTAACTAAAGGAGGATTTTCCCTGTTTGGAATTTACCCGGGGTAGATCTAATTTATTTGATCTGAGAGATCTCAGTTCCCGGTTTGGTGTGTATTCACTGATCATGTCTGAAAGGTATTTTAGGTACTAAGTTATGTTTGAACTTATATACAAGCACTGTTGCAAACTCCTCAGTAAGAAAAGTCACTGGCCCAAAATAGTCCTCTAAATAAAATTAAATAATAATACAAACAATGAGAATGGAATGACGTTTTGCTCTTGCTTGAAAATTAAAGGTAAGCTCTGTGGTTTTAAAATAACGTAAAGCTAAAGTGTCGTTTTTAGATCAATTTTGATTTCATGGTTTGTGTCAAGGAATTAATATCTAAAAAGGTATTTTATATTGTCAAAAGTTACTTTGTATTATATGTAATGATGATGGATGTTGTATGAGTTAGGAAAACCTCACACAGCCATAGACTTCTATTCTTGTGCAAATATGTAAACAAAACGTTTTATAGTACAAATTTATTTTGTAATAAAGACCCACAATCTTAAAAACTTGCACTGGAAAAACCGGGAATTGTAATAATTGTGGAGTTGAGGAGACAATAGAAGATGTAATACTTAAATGTAAAACATATGAAAAGGAAAAAATGTAAATAAATTATGAAAGAGATTAGGGAAATAACAACAGAGCCTTTAATAATTATCAAAATCCTAAAGGAAACAAAAACTTATAAGGCAATTCTTTTATTTCCTAAAAAGACAAAGAATAATTGGAATGGTTATTTTTCCCTCCTTCATATATAGTTCATACCAGTTTCCAGTTGGTGGCGGTAATGCACCATTAAAAACATAAAAGCTTCAATCAGTTTCTCTAAATCAGAGAATGAATGAATGAGATGAGTTGTTTCCAAATATGGTAATAAGATTATTTGGTCATTTCTTTGACGTGGCTATTGAAACTAAGATAAGAGTCCAGAATCACTCCAAGATTCCGGACCTGATTTGTAGTTGTTAGGCCCTTGGCATTGAGATACGTGTTAACCTTAACAACATCGCTTTTGCTTCCGAATGAAATGACTTCAGTTTTGTCCTTGTTAAATTGAAGAAAGTTGTATTACATCCGGTTTTTAAATCTCATCAAGACATTGGCAGAGAGAGTTTATGGGGTTGTAGTCATTCAGCTAGATAGCTAGATAAAATTGTGTATCATCAGCATAACTGTGGTATGATATCTGGTTGTAGCTGCACGTGTCCATTAAATGAGCCCGCATCAATACAAATGTCTTGTTGATATTCGTTTTATTTTCTTATCGTTCACTTTCGCTTCGAAACCAACATGACATCGTGATAACTGAAAGAAATATAAAATAAAACTTATTATCTCACACGGAATCGCACGTGCACATGCACGAGGCATACAAAATAATCTCTATACAGATCAACATTCCTCTAGATCTTAACACAATAACAAACAAAAAATAAACATTTACCGTGTGCGCCTTTATGAACAATGCAGCTGAAAACTTCTTTGAGCTCGATCAGACGTCCGTCTCGTCAGAATTCTCTCTCTCAACTAAACTTAACATTCAGCGTCCGCTTGTCATCATGCAACACACGTGTCAAAATAAAAGTCCCTTGATCGCATCCAACCAACATCACAAATAAACACTTATACAATTTTATAACCTAGAAATACTTGTGTATTTCATTACACTCCCACCAAATTACTATGATTTATGAACCCAACTTTGATAAATCTAGTAATTTCATCTGTAAGTAACAACTCCCTTTCGATAAAAGATTTTTATGCCTGATTGGTTTCAATTAACACAACCAATTTATGAATGGGGCGTTCCAGAATTGATGGGATAAGCTGCTGATCTTCCTTTCTAGACTTTTTGTTCCCTACTTGTACTGTAACTTTCCTCACACAGCCATCTTCATCTTCTTGTGCTTTAACTACCCTTCCTAGTTTCCATTCACTACGAGGGATTCCTTCATCATTTAAGATCACAATGTCTCCCTTCCTTACATTGCGTCTTTTAGCATGCCACTTTTGCCTGAGGGAAATGTTTAGCAAGTACTCTTTCCTCCATCTACTCCAGAATTGTTCTGCTAAATACTGTATTCTACGCCACCGCTTTCTGGCATATATGTCCTCAGCTACAAACCTTCCAGGTGGTGGTAAAGGAACTGAAGGCTTCATGGTGATGAGATGATTGGGAGTGATGGGCTCTAGACTCTTTGGGTCATTAATATTGTCAGTAGTGAGAGGTCGACTGTTCACTATGGACATGGCTTCATAAAAGAAAGTCCTTAGAGAAAAATCATCAATTCTTCCTACATGTTTTGATAGGATGACATTTAAGATGTTTCTCACGGTTCTTATTTGCCGCTCCCATACTCCTCCCATGTGACTGGCATGGGGGACATTCATAATGAAGTCACATTGTCTTTCAGCAAGGTAAGTGATGATTCTTTCAGAGTCCATTTCCTTTGTAGCTTTTGCCCATTCATTCTTTGCTCCGACGAAGTTTGAGCCCTGGTCTGACCTGAATTCTCGTACAGATCCTCGAATTGAAATGAAGCACCGAAGAGCATTAATGAATGTGTCCGTAGTTAAGTCCTCCAACATCTCAATGTGTATGGCTCTTGAGGAAAGACAAGTAAATAAAAGACCATACCTTTTGTTTTCTTTGCGACCTTGTTTGGTAAAGAATGGGCCAAAGCAATCAATCCCACAGTATGAAAAGGGTGGTGAAGGCTCAACTCTGTTGATGGGTAGGTCAGCCATTCTTTGTATTTCCATAGGTCTGCGTGCTCTTCTACATGTGACACATTTTTGTATGTGTTCAGCTACCACCTTGCTTCCTCCAACGATCCAAAATCCATTTGCTCTGATCTCATTGAGCGTCAGTCCTCTTCCTTGATGTTGTACTTTCTCGTGGAAATGGTCTACTATCAAGTGTGTGATCCAGTTATTTCTGGGAAGTATTAAAGGATTATTTACTTCTGGACATGAAGATTTTCTTAACCTTCCTCCCACCCTCAAGACTCCATCTTGTATAACTGGATCAAGTTGGTACAGTTTATGACTGCTTGACAGCTTTCCTTGCTCCAATGCATGGATCTCGTCCTTGAATGCATCCTTTTGTGCTAATTTGATTAGCGTCAAACTGGCCCTTTTTAGATCTTCTACATCAGTTGAGGAGCTTGGCTTGATTTTCTTGGCCAGACTCTGTATACGTGCAGTAACTTTGACTGCTGTATGCCATTTTGAGAAACAACTGAACCTTGTCAGAAAGTCTTCTTCATTATGAGCTTCCGTTGTCAGAGCTATTGTAGTTCGCACTTCTGGGTCTCCAACCAACAGCTCTGGCTTTTTAGGATGGTATACACCATGATGAGGAATATACCACACATTCCCTGCTTTTGGCTGTTGATCGGCTCTCTCTGCATCCCCGTCTTCCAAGACCTTGGCCATGAACTTCACATAATCCTTTTTTAATTTTGTATTTCCTTCCAATTTGACTTTTAAGCGTTGTAATCTCAAAATAGCCAACTTTTTGTTCTCTGGCAGCTGTGGGCGTGTCTTAAATGGAAGAGGCATTTCCAGATGACCTTCTGCATTTTTGTGTATTCCACTTTGAACTGTGTGCATGAATTGAATGTCATCCTGAGAAACACACTTTTCTTTAACATTACTTTCCTTGAAGTCTGATTCAAGAGTCCTTAAGATGGCTGCAGGTGTCAATATTGGGAATTCTGTAACACTTATGCGATGGCATAATCCAGTGACTGCTGTTGATCTTACTGCTGGTTTTGAATTGCCTACTATGCTCCAACCCAAGTCTGTTTTAATAGCATAAGGCTCCTCATCTCTCCCAGTGATGACCTTTCTTGGAATAAGTGCCCTGGAGCAATCATACCCAATTAGAAGTCCAACTTTGCAAGTTAACAGCTCTGGTATTTCCTGTGAGATATGAGTAAGGTGACTCCATCCCTTTGCTGCCTCTGGTGTGGGAATGTGGGACCGTTCCAGTGGAATAAAGTCTCTAGTATATGTTGGGGGCAAATTAATGAAGCTTCCAGAGGAAAACCCTCTTACTCTAAGACCACTAACTCTCTCACTCTTTATGATGGAGTCTCGTCCCATCATAGTGGTCAGCTTCAACTTCACCGGCTCTAACTTTTCACCCATTTCCTCACATACTTCTTTATCCACAAAGGTGTTGCTGCTTTGAGTATCCAACAAGGCATACACTAAAATCTCTCTTGAAGGAGTAGAGACTGAAGATATCCACACTGGTACCACCATTGATGTGCTCCCACCATTTTTGTTGATACTGCAAGAAAGAGATGAAGTCCTTGCCTCTGGTCTATTTAATCGTGAAGACGATCCATCTTTAGACTCAAGCAGACGTTCTTCATGCATGACTGTTGGGTGACGTTTCTTGCAAATGCTACATATGGCTTTGTTTGGGCATTTCTTTGATATGTGACCTTTCCTGAGACAGGAAAAACACATTTCATTTTCCAAAATGAACTTCACTTTGTCTTCTGTGCACTTACTGGCAAACACATCACACTTGTGAATCGAATGTTTTTCTCCACAGCAGACACACTTCAACAATTTCAAGCCTGAAAATGTTGCTCTTTCTTGACAATTTTCTTTGTTTTGCAGATTTTCAGTGCAATTTCTTTCCATCCTTTCAGATGTTTTCACATCAGTGTTAAAGGTGCTGACCCTTGAACGCTTGACCTCCTTTAAGGATTTATCTTCGGTGTTCTTTAAAGCAGAAAAGGAAGTTACTGGGTTGCACACAATATCTGCTTCTAATGACAGAAATTCTACAAACTCATTGAAACTAGGATAATCTTCTGTTTGCTTCATTTGTAAAGTCACATGACGATTCCAGCGACTCACCAGCCAATCTGGCAGTTTTTGCAGTAACCGCTGGTTTTCTTCACAGTCATTTAAAACTTGAAGGCCCTTCACATGTGGAATAGCATTGTTGCATGCAGTCAAAAAATCAACAAAATGTCTCAGTTTAATTGACTCCTTTGAACCAATCTTTGGCCAGTTGTTTAACTTCTCTCTGAAAGCTCGCTGAATTATAAACGAGTGACCATATCTTGCATTTAGTGATTCCCATGCCTGCTGATAAGCATCATCATCTTTTCTGTAGAACTGACCTTCCACTACAGACAATGCTTCTCCTGTCACATACCTTTGTAAGTAGAACAGTCTGTCTGCGGAATTGGTACATCTCCTTTCAATCAAGGCCTTAAAGCTTGTACTCCACTCCAAGAACTTCAGTGGGTCACCAGAAAACACAGTAGGTTCTAGAGCAGGTAGTCTAGAGAAAACCATAGCATCTTGCAAAGCCTGAGGAAATGAAACTGCGGACTGAGCAATATTATTGTGATTGCTTTGTGCTCTTTCTCCATCATCTTCTCTACCAGGAAGAAAATTAGAATTTAACAGCTTGATATTCTTAGATTTTCCTTCTTTAGTTGCCTTTTCAGGGGGAAGATGCAAACTGGAATCCTCACTTTGCTCTGACTGGTTTTCCTCTTCTGACTGACTGGGATCACTTTTTGAGTAGGCTTCCATTTTGGCTGCGATTACTTCAAGATCTCTTAGATTTTCTAATCGTCTAAGTTCTTGTCTCTGAGTAGCGATTGCATCTTCCATCTTGATTTCAGCCTGCTTTGCTGCAAACTGTGCAGCACACTCCGCTTTCATGATGGTCAAGTCTTTAGTTGCTTGGCTAGAATGCTGGCTACAAACAATTGATCCGGACATTGTAGAACCAAATATTGATTGTGCATATTTTTTGTCCAGCATCACATGAAGCCTTGCATTTTCTGCTGCAGCATCAAAGTCATCTAGCCCTCTTTCACTCAAGCGTACATTTATCAATCCCATAATATCAGAAGTTACAGCAACACAAGAATCCACTTTTCTTTTTGCCTCACTGGAAGGCACTGCATGGGATCTTATATCACTGTACATTTCCTTCACTTGATTTTGCAGGTTTTCTAAAGAATCCATCATTTCGATCAGTTCTTTGTCACTGCATTCTTCTTTGAGGTTTTTGCGGCTTAACTTCGCTTGTTCTTTCCAATTCTCATACGTCTTGAGAAATTTACTTTCTTTCTGCAGTGCTGCTTGCTGTTTTAACTCACTCATTTTTGCAGTGTCTCTCCTTTCTCTGGATGATTTTCTAGTTTCTGTTGTCTTATTAGCAGCCATTAGCTCTGTAAGTGCTAATCTAGATTCAGCATCAGCTACTGTTAACTCTGCTTTATCTTCTCCCCTAACCCTCAACTCTTCTATTAACTCAAGCTGAAGGAATTCGGATAGCTCACTAGTTAACTCAACTTGTTTTCTGTCACAACCACTGGCCATGACAATAAATTCAAAAATAGTTGAAACAATATATATATACACTTAACTTTCTTAAATTAAAAACAAAACATGCAACAACAACAACTATTAATTTGAACAATTCAAATGAACAGATAATATAAACTGAATGAAAGTCCAAACCTTAACTGTAAATTATTGCAACCAAACCTGTTGTCCTTTCAGACCGCAATAATGTAGTCAGTTCACTGCAGCTGTCTAGTTCAACATCTGAAGGAACGCTGCCTCTGTGGTCACTCTTTGTACTGCAGCGCAAACTCGTTCAGTCTCTTCAAATGTCCTTTCCCGCTATCTGGCGATCTTCTCCGTCAGCGCGGCTTCTTTCCTGATGCTCTTAACTCTCTTCAAGATGACGCCACACTTCTCTTTTAGAAAACATTCAAGCTCCGGAACAAACGATGGCTTCCTGAGACTCTCGAAGCGCGTTCTGTGCATGCACGTGGTCCCTCTCTTGCTCGCTCGCTCTCTGACCAACGTTATGCTTCATCTTTGATAAGCGGCGTTTTCTCTCTGCCTGGCGCTGGTATCAATGGCGCCAAACGCTACGTTATCACTGTAGCTGCACGTGTCCATTAAATGAGCCCGCATCAATACAAATGTCTTGTTGATATTCGTTTTATTTTCTTATCGTTCACTTTCGCTTCGAAACCAACATGACATCGTGATAACTGAAAGAAATATAAAATAAAACTTATTATCTCACACGGAATCGCACGTGCACATGCACGAGGCATACAAAATAATCTCTATACAGATCAACATTCCTCTAGATCTTAACACAATAACAAACAAAAAATAAACATTTACCGTGTGCGCCTTTATGAACAATGCAGCTGAAAACTTCTTTGAGCTCGATCAGACGTCCGTCTCGTCAGAATTCTCTCTCTCAACTAAACTTAACATTCAGCGTCCGCTTGTCATCATGCAACACACGTGTCAAAATAAAAGTCCCTTGATCGCATCCAACCAACATCACAAATAAACACTTATACAATTTTATAACCTAGAAATACTTGTGTATTTCATTACACTGGTTCCTTCTCATAATTTGGCCCAGTGGAAGCATGTACAGGTTAAATAGTAAAGGAGCAAGGATTGAACCTTGAGGGACTCCACACGACACTGCAGTCCACTTCGACATGTAATCAACTAGGTTTACATAGAAATCTCTTCCTTTTAAGTATGACCTGAAATATTTTATAACAGATCCTGAAAGACCGACTTTTTCTAGTCTATCGAGAAGGATTTTGTGATCAACTGTGTCGAAGGCATTGCTCAGATCGAGTAGAACCAGGACAGTCACTTTTCCTGAGTCGGTGTTGAACCGGATGTCATTGACTATCTTCAGTAGAGCTGTCTCTGTGCTGTGATGAGCTCTGAAACCTGACTGATAACAATCCATGTGTTCATTTTGGGTCAGGAATTCAATCAGTTGTTTTGCCACAATCTTTTCCTTAATTTTACTAATAAAAGGGAGATTTGAGATGGGCCTGTAGTTGCTCAGTACAGTATTGTCTAAATTTGTCTTTTTCAGTAGTGGCTTTACTGCTGCAGTTTTAAGGGGTTTTGGCACCTATGTTTACATAGAAGCCTCTTCCTTCTAAGTATGATCTGAATAATTTTATCACAGTTCCTGTGAGACCAACATAGTTTACTAGTCTATTTAGAAGGATTTTGTGGTCAACTGTGTCGCTCAGTGCTCAGATCGAGTAGAACAAGGACAGTCACTTTTTTAGGCACAATTCAGATCTAACAGAAAGTAGGTCAGGGGTCATCACCAGGGAAGAGTAGATGATCACAGAATCACAGAACAATCGATGAAGCTATAGGAACATTGTAGTGATTTGTTGATCATGCTAGTAAAATGCTAGTAGCTTGCTAATTGTGCTAGTAACGTTGTTGGTGATGAGTGCTAGTAATGTGGTTACACGGATGAGCAATAAACTTTACTAGAAAAATTGCTGATTAGCCAAAATGCTTCATTGACTGTTCTGTGATCATCTACTCTTCCATGGTGATGACCTCTGACCTACTTTCTGTTAGATCTGAATTTCACAACCTGAATTTTGCAGTTTGAATTTTAGAATATTTCTTCTTGAAAACTTTAAGCTGTATTTTTACAAACTGAATATCTGTTAAAAATGTTAAGTTTGAAAATACATCTATAAATGATTATGCCTTTAAAAAAAATCAGTGGTTTTTAATTTCAGAAGTTAAACATTCAAGATAAAAAATTCTAATTCAAACTAAGAAATTCACATTTGAAGAAAGATATTCAAATTCAAAATCTTTTTTAATGGCATATAATATTCAGGTTTATTAAATTACAATTGTCAATAATTCAAATCAACACAATTCAAATTCAGATTGTTTCGGCAGATCTCTAGCTCCATATTGTGGATATGCATAAACATTCTTGATAAACAATTCAAATCCGCTGTGAGAAGCAAGTGTTTGTTTACCCAGAACGTTTATACGGAGTCATTTTATCCAGTAAGAGTCTCAACTCTCCATTGCAGTGCGTTTAATGTGCAAGAACCGTCTTTAAAGGGCACATTCTGAAGAGAACACATGCAACTTTTAAGAGCTGTACAACCCTGGCTCTTTTGCAATAAATAAATAAATGAGGTAACCTGCTTTTGAGACAAAGTTCCAGCTTGCATTGCTTTCCTATGTCAAGTCTGTCTGCATATAATGTTCATATAAAGACAGGTGGGGTGACAGCTGCAATGAATGCTGGGAGAAACTTCTCCATGTTACCTGAGCAGGCGCAGCGCAACCATCTCGGGATCGATGGGTTTGTGTGATGTTTTTCTCTGGTGAAATATAAACAATAAGAAGATTACCACCACAATCAATCTCCTACATCAATAATACTACCATCATGTGATTGCTAAAACATCTTAAAGTTAAATCAGCTCCTGCTGAAACTCTGTTAGACTGTCAAAGATCACATTTTGTTTTAGATTTTTAGTAATAAAGTCAATCAAAAAGTAAAAAACTACTTACACATTACTTTTTTACGTGTAAATTCTCGTGTAGAAGGAAGCAAAGAATAAAATAGAAGACAAAATGAATATTCACCAACCTGAGATAATTCTTGACCACGTGAGTTTGGTGGAGGTGACTTTTATTTTTGAAAACTGCTCCGCTTCCAGTCAGCTCTTCCATATAGCGCCTTTCTTCCCCTCAGAAAAATGTAGAAAACTTTTTTTAAATTTAATGTGGCTATGTATTTTTTGTTGATCATTTTAATATTTTTTTTTATAAGAAATACAGAATTTCACTTTCAATCCATTTATTTTCGTTTTATTTTATTTTATTTAATATAAAACATTTGTCTTGAATTTGCATCGCTTTGCACACACCAGAAGCACAAGATTAACATGATTTATTCCAATAATATATTTCTCCAGGCAGACCTACACTGGTGATTCTATCTTAATTGGTAAATATACTATTATGCTAAGTAGTATAGACTGGAATACACACAAACTGAATTAACCTTCACGTACTTTCTCATACCACTAGGGGTGGTAGAGTACCACCAGTGGTATTCGTACCACAGTTTGAGAACCACTGCCATAGAGAGAATAATATTTGGAAAAACATGAGACAAATAAAATGTATACATTTTTTTACAGATGAGTTAAAAGATTTTTGAAGAAGCTGTTATCACCCAGACCATAATTAATCAAACGTATATTAAATGAAGTTGTTAGATGAACTCACAAATTTCACTCGCTATTAAACTAATAGCAATAAGAATAGAAATAATGAAGGTCCTAGGGGACTGCTCCTGTCCTGCTCATTTTTTCATTCAACCATAATGAAACACCTGTTACACTAAAGTTCTTTTGGCTTGTTCGAAGTTAGGGTTGTAGAACAGGGATGCCCCTTGAATGGCATCATTCACTGTTATATAACGTGGAAAGAGGGTTTGTGACGTCACCCATAGATTTGTGGCAAAGTCAAATGAAGCTCAAAATGGGTGTAGCCAGTACTCAAAAACGCGTCCACAATGGCTGCAATGAAGGCGTTGGATTGGCTCAAGGTTTAAAATGTATATATCTTAAACAATTTTTTTTTTTAATAATTCACCCCCCTCTCAGTGTTCATGAAGGGGTGTCTGTTGTATACATTCAATAGTTGGCATCCGGAATCTATTAATTTAGTTAGAGTTCAGTTTGAAACGGATATTTGGCTTTCCTGAACCAATCGCATGTGCGGAAGCTCATGAATATTCGTAAAATACGAACCAATCAAACTCGTGAAATTGCACATCGACGAGGAGGGTGATTTCCCACCAAACGAGTAACCTTGCGAAACGCGTTCGTCGTGTTCGAAGAGCGCAAACTCCCAAAACATATTCGTGTATTTGTCGTGCACCTTAGCCTCAAACTGAAACGATATCGCTTTGATTTGTTGGCTTTTGAACGGTAGAGTGCGTTGTTCTTACCGGGGGCGTACCTTCTTTTCGCTGTTTCGGTTTCTTCAAGCATACTCGTATAACCGAGAGGCAAATCACTGGCTTTACTGACACAACTCGTGAACTAAACCATGCGCGTTGTATTTTTGTCTATCCCTTCTGCTGCGCTTTTTGGATTCTTTTTATTACGCGGCTGAGGCCCGTAACCCCCAAATCATGGACCACAGCGGTTGCGTTAATATCTGCAGTCTCACCAGCACCTTACCGGTGATCCCTTACCGGAAGCTCACAGACCTGCACTACATCAGCAAAGGGGGCTTCGGGACGGTGTTCAGGGCGCAGCACACTGACTGGCGCACCACCGTAGCCATCAAGTGCCTAAAACTGGTCTCACCGGTGGGGGAGAGGTGAGTTCACCCTGCGCTCTCTTGTCCAGACCCAAGCAGCACAACCCCCCGTTTCAGTTTCTGTTTGACAGGGACTCGGTCTTTGGGGAAAGCAGACAGAACGTTCATATCAGATATACGCTATTTATACGCTATCTTTTGTTGAATTTTGTTCATTGCTTTACTTTAACATCGGCGAATCTTTGACAGAGTGTAACAACTTGAAAACGGATTGAAAACACACGCTGGGAATGCTTTGGCTTTTGGCTCACGTCTGCTTCAGTCTGAGGCGAATCGATGTTCTTCCGGGAAGCGTCTGTGTTTGTGACGCATCTGGACCACAAATAGGATCGACTGACTCGGCTATTTAAGAAACCATTCTAACACATTCTTGAGAATAACAAGCAAAAATACATTTTTGCGTGACCGCAAACAAGTGAGATAAAGGAAGCAAGTTTTAATCAATAATCGGGTTGTTCTTAGTCAACGCATAACATTAGCCTCAAAGGGTTACGAAACAACACAAATCAGTTTAAGCAGTGCTGCCATATATTTGGTAAGAACAGTCGCTATTGGCTTCTCTAAAAATGCGCTGCTACGCATCACCTAATTTGATTATATTGTTCTCTTCCATATTGGGGGTCTTCAAAAAATTAGAACAGTCAGTCACATGCTTTATTATAGAATGGATCTTACCTTTTTAAAGTTTATTACTCTTTTCTCAAAATTAAGAAATATGTTCAGTCTACGACACTTGAGGCTAATATGCGGAGGAATCAAATCGCTCTAAAAATTGTTGGAGAGGTTTGAAACCGGCCCATGTTCACCCGTTCCTGCTCAGAGCGTCCCTCCATGAGCTTGAGAGGAGCGGCAAACACATGCTATTTCTTATGTCATCCTTTAGCAGCGTCACGCAGGAAAATGCTTTCTCAATATGAAGCATGAAGCCCAGAGGATGTTCTTTATGTAGTGATAGAGTAAAACTTAATACATATGTAAAATAGCTGTTCAAATAATATAGAATATGCAGAAGGGAACCATAATAAATACCATAATAAATAATATCACCAACTGACCACAGGAAGTACGTCACTTTCAACAATTCAAATTATTTTTTTATAATATCATAATATTTTTATTTTGCTCACTCACAAGTCTGCTAAGCATGATGTTTAGATGAGGCTTGTGTTGTATCTTAAGGGATTAGCTGAAATATCTGAAAATAAATTACCATTGTTATGCATGAATCCATAGTAACACCATTTTAGCAAGCTTAAATATGTTAAGGAGTCATTTGAAAATGTATTGCGATGAATCAAATTTCATTTAATAATTTTAACTGGCATGGCTAGAAGATGATCTAGGTAGGATCTTCAAATGGGTATTTTTTAACTTCAGATACTTCAATTAGTATTGCAGTCTTTATGAGAAAATAACGAAATATTTTAGACAGAAATTAATGTAATACCATTTTGTATATAAACAAATTAATGAAAGAAGGAGATTGTTTGACTAGGACAAATCTTAAAACAATGAATTCCTGTTTTGTGACTATATACTACACCTTTCACTACTACTTACATACACACACACACACACACTAAAAAAAATTCAAGCTCAGACCATGCCAAGACTAGCATGGTCTAAAATGTGTCAGAAGACTGGCATTCAAAATATTATCTCATAATGAGGTGCAAAAGAGAAAGCAAAGTAGCTTTTATTAAACAGTCTGTTCTCTCTTCTGAAGGGAAAGAAATTGCTTACTGAAGGAAGCTGAGGTGCTTCACAAAGCTCGGTTCAACTATATCATCCAGATCTTTGGGGTGTGCAATGAACCAGAGTTCTTCTGCATTGTGACGGAGTACATGACTAATGGATCTTTAGATGAACTCCTGCATGAGGTATAGAAGAATCTCTTCCTGTTTGGTCTTGGATCACTTTAATGAACCATTCTTCTTCAGGAATGCACGGTTTACCCTTTGGTGCAAATTTTAAAATGTTCTTTCTTTTCCTCATCATGTTACAGAAAGACATATACCCAATGGTGCCCTGGCCTCTGAGACTTCGTATTCTTTATGAGATTGCTCTTGGTGTCAATTTTCTCCACAATATGACACCACCCCTTCTACATCTTGACCTTAAAACTCAGAATATTCTGATGGATGGAGAGTACCATGTTAAGGTTTGTTCCCTTGGCTGTTTTATTTTAAACCCTCTGGGATTTAATAGGGGCCATCTAAAGTGTTTTAGAATTTTTTATTTTTTTTTATTTTTAGAAAAAATGGCCAACAAGTTGTACTACTATTTTAACAGCATGTCAACACTATCAGTAATGCTAAAACAAACTAACAACATGTTTCTGCAGTAGTTGGAGTGATGGTGCCGCAGTAATATACCATCCATCCATCCATCCATTCATTATCTTGTCGGCTTTTTCTATTTCGGGGTCACCACAGCGGAATGAACCGCCAACTATTCCCGCATATGTTTTTATTTGGCGGATGCCCTTCCAGCCACAACCCATCGCTGGGAAACATCCACACACACTCATTCATATTCAAACACTATGGACAATTTTGTTCACCCAATTGACTTATATCGCATGTTTTTGGACTTTGTGGCGGAAACTAGAGCACCCGGGCTAAACCCACACGATCATGGGGAGAACATGCAAACTCCACACAGAAATGCCAACCCAGCTTAGGCTTGAACCAGCGACATTCTTGCTGTGAGACGACCGTGCTACCCACTGCTACTCAATGCTCAAGTGGCTATAATCAACAGACTTTTGCTTTAACCCCATTATCTGAAGAAGCCGGAATGATGAGCTGCATATAGCACTATAGAGAAAAAAAATTGTTCAACCAGTTGTGAAGGACGTATGTATCAAACACGCCAAACTTTGGCTTATGTAACCTCTGTCAGGTGACCTCATCTAATGACAGGCTCCTGATGATTACAAATCGGTGTGAACTGGACACATTCTTAGGTCAGTTTTTGTCTGAAAGGACAACCAGTCACGCTAGAGCTGCACAGTCAATGGTTAAAAGATCGCAATCTCGATTCCACACCAGATGATGATACTCAGCAAACCATTTACTGCAAGGAATGTTTAACAATTGTTTCTGCACCAAAGGGGAGAAACACCACAAATCTCCTGAAACTTAATCTTATACAACAGTATGAATTTGTACGGAAAAACTTAGCTGCTCAAAGTACCTGTAGCCAGACAAAGCAAATACCAATTGAAGCAACAATGTTCAATGCAACACAAGCCCAGACACAAAGAAATAATGAACACAATCATTTAACCTGGATGAAGACATGGCTTCCATGAATATTGTTGTAAAAGACGAGTTAAAAAAATTAATTCAAGCGCATGTTAAGTGCTGTTTTTTCATGCGTCACAATCTCTGCTCTGTACAACAAATGTTGTGAAACAGTTGAGGCAGAATTGCGAGACATACACAATTTTGCAGCAACTTCCACAATTTTTGGACCCGCAGAGCAATGAAACCATATACACGATAGGCTAGTGTTTCTAGCTAAGAATCTTTAACTCCCTTTACTCTGACATAACATGGTATGTTTATTTTTTTATTGTTTAATATAATAATATATATGTATTTCAGCAATTTCAGCTTTTTGTGGCACCATGGCTGTAGCTCGGGTAGTTTCATGTGATCCCGTTGGGATCTTGGGTCAAGCTAGGCTGCTTTGCGTCTCATCCTCATTGTGGCGTGATATTTGATATTTGCCTTCTTTCTGCTCTACTTCCCACACCACTTCAGACTTCAGATACTCATTTCTTTTAGCCTCATAGTCTGATTTTACAGAACTTGTCCGTTTTGTGGCAGTCTGCGTTTTTTTGGTTGTCACTTCTTCACCCTAATCTGTCGTCTTTGACCCAGCAGAACTGAAATACGTCCGTAAATCCATGCGCTTATTTTCACACACGCACACACATAAACGTACGTGATATTCTAAATTCTCTCCACTGAGTAAACAATTTTTATGTTGAAGCTTACTGCGTGAGATTTCACGTCTTAAGGGAGGATCGTAGTGACTGATAGAACAATCTCGTAGACACTTGTGCACAACACATAGGTTCGTGACTAATCGGTACTACCGCTCCCCAGCAAATATTTCGACATTTCGAGTTGAAAAAGACATCTTAGTCGTCTTTTAGTTGTTGAATAGTCCTCTTTACTGGACATCCATGGACCTGCAGGTTCAATCCCTTCTGGATGTTTTCACACACTTTCATTAATTAGACTATTTTCTACAGAGTTTACAACTAAAGTATTTAAATATATACATATACACATCAAGTATGGTGTACCTGCTCATACATGACCATGAAAAAATAACAACCAGTGCAGATTCAGTCCGGTCTGAACATGTTAACCAGTTTAAAATAGCACAGATTAAATATTCACGTCACATTTTTTAATTTTCTTTGAGTCTTAAATTCGGAGTATGCTAATTGTGCATAATTAATATATAATGCTGCACATTGTGTTCAGACCACTAATGGATTGCTGATCCCTTAAGGGAACTGTCCGGCATCGACCACATTTGGCCGTCCTCTCAACGTCCATGGCGTGACCATGTTTGCCTTGTTCTTATACGCCGTTTGTGCAATGGGGAATCGAAAGTGAAAGTAATATTTTAAAAAGTGAGCGCGAATGCAGACGCATTTAAAGCTTAAATCCAAGGTTGCCACATGATCTGAAAAAGCAAAACTGATAAATGTTACTAAAGTTATCTTTAACCTACCTTACCTACCTTATCGTTAAACTTACCTTGTGTTTATAACATAACTTAAACTTTTTGTAAATATCCCATTGAAAATGGTATATTGTAGTAACATCATTTGTTGAAGTAAATGTTTACAAGTATTGTGTGTTTGTGAACAGATTGCAGATTTTGGCTTATCTAAATGGCGTCAGCTCTCCTTCACTAAAGGCTCTGGTTCTAAACCTGCGGAAATTGGAGGCACTGTCATCTACATGCCACCTGAGAACTATGAACCCTCAAGGAATCGTAGAGCCGATGCCAAGCATGATGTGTACAGGTCAGATTCGGATGTCAGTCCATTTCTAGTTCTTCCTTTTGCATGTCTGTCCATTTCTAGTTCTTCCTTTTACATGTCTGTCCATTTCTAGTTCTTCCTTTTGCATGTCTGTCCATTTCTAGTTCTTCCTTTTGCATGTCTGTCCATTTCTAGTTCTTCCTTTTGCATGTCTATCCATTTCTAGTTCTTCCTTTTACATGTCTGTCCATTTCTAGTTCTTCCTTTTGCATGTCTGTCCATTTCTAGTTCTTCCTTTTACATGTCTGTCCATTTCATGTTCTTCCTTTTGCATGTCTGTCCATTTCTAGTTCTTCCTTTGTATGTCTGTCCATTTCTAGTTCTTCCTTTTGCATGTCTGTCCATTTCTAGTTCTTCCTTTTACATGTCTGTCCATTTCTAGTTCTTCCTTTTGCATGTCTGTCCATTTCTAGTTCTTCCTTTTGCATGTCTGTCCATTTCTAGTTCTTCCTTTTGCATGTCTGTCCATTTCTAGTTCTTCCTTTTGCATGTCTGTCCATTTCTAGTTCTTCCTTTTGCATGTCTGTCCATTTCTAGTTCTTCCTTTTACATGTCTGTCCATTTCTAGTTCTTCCTTTTACATGTCTGTCCATTTCATGTTCTTCCTTTTACATGTCTGTCCATTTCATGTTCTTCCTTTTGCATGTCTGTCCATTTCTAGTTCTTCCTTTTGCATGTCTGTCCATTTCTAGTTCTTCCTTTTGCATGTCTGTCCATTTCTAGTTCTTCCTTTTGCATGTCTGTCCATTTCTAGTTCTTCCTTTTGCATGTCTGTCCATTTCTAGTTCTTCCTTTTGCATGTCTGTCCATTTCTAGTTCTTCCTTTTGCATGTCTGTCCATTTCTAGTTCTTCCTTTTGCATGTCTGTCCATTTCTAGTTCTTCCTTTTGCATGTCTGTCCATTTCTAGTTCTTCCTTTTGCATGTCTGTCCATTTCTAGTTCTTTCTTTTGCATGTCTGTCCATTTCTAGTTCTTTCTTTTAAATGTCTGTCCATTTCTAGTTCTTCCTTTTGCATGTCTGTCCATTTCTAGTTCTTTCTTTTGCATGTCTGTCCATTTCTAGTTCTTTCTTTTAAATGTCTGTCCATTTCTAGTTCTTCCTTTTACATGTCTGTCCATTTCTAGTTCTTTCTTTTAAATGTCTGTCCATTTCTAGTTCTTTCTTTTAAATGTCTGTCCATTTCTAGTTCTTCCTTTTACTTGTCTGTCCATTTCTAGTTCTTCCTTTTACATGTCTGTCCATTTCTAGTTCTTCCTTTTACATGTCTGTCCATTTCTAGTTCTTCCTTTTGCATGTCTGTCCATTTCTAGTTCTTTCTTTTAAATGTCTGTCCATTTCTAGTTCTTCCTTTTACTTGTCTGTCCATTTCTAGTTCTTCCTTTTAAATGTATGCCCATTTCTATTTTTTTCTTTTACTTGTCAGTGAATTTTTGTTCTACCTCTAAAATATTGGGTCCATTTCTATTGATAAATTTTTTGCATGTCAGTCTATTTTTAGTTCCTTTTACATGTCGGCCCATTTCTAGTTCTTCCTTTTACACGTTAGTTTATTTCTAGTTTGTCATTTTACAATTCAGTTCATTTCTAGTTCTTCCTTTTACTTGGTTTCCATTTCTATTTCTTCATTTTACTTCTCAGTCTATTTTTAGTTAAATTAATTTACATGTCAGTCTTTTTTTAATTATTCAATTTTATTATTTATGTTCGTTTCTACACTGTAAAAAAATCCCTGTTAAAAAACTGTAAACTACTGGCTGCCTAACCAAACAAACAGTAATTAAGCAGACTTTACGTTAAAACAGATTTTACGATTGAATTCTATTTAAAAATAACTTTTATATATATATATATATATATATATATATATAAGTATAAATAAAACTGAACTTTTATTATATGCGGAGGCTCATGTTCATTACATCTAAACTGGCTACAGATGTTCCCAAGAACAAGATTCGATTGTATATAACATGGCCATTTTACAAAAATAAATGCTTCATAATAGTAATAATTTAGTTTAGTCACTTTTAAAACATGTTAGTTATACTAAAATCTGTTATACTTCCCAATATGAAACATTTTTGAACGGAATAAGCTGATTTAATGTTACTTTAGTGGATAATAATTAATGTTTTAAACTATCTCATGATTCTAATAATAACTTCAACAAGCACATTAATATTTTAACACAGGAATGAGAATCAGTCAAGTGCTTCATCATGCTGTTCATAAGTCTTAACTGAAAGGACCTCTAGGAATCTTTTCTGACCATAATGTTAGTTAACGTTATATCACTTTAAACAGTAGGGTTCATTGTTCATAGAAGCGTAAAAATAGAAAATAAACACGATAATTCACACACACCATCAGATGAGTTTTGCAGAAGCCACATGGATACACAGTAGATAGTGCCACTGAATAGATAAATAAAGAAAAACAAGTGGCCATCATTACTTTAAGAAATGAAGGTCAGTCAGTCCGAAAAACTTTTTAAGTGAGAAGGTGTGTCCAAACGTTTGGTCTGTACTGTACACTTTGTGCAGAGTTATTAGGAAATAGGAGGTTACCTTAGGAGGATATCTGTGTGTGCAGGTAACTATTGCTGTGCAGAATTATTAGGCAAATTAATAAAAAACAAACATATACCCATCTCACCTATTCATTTTTGCCAGGCAAACAAATATAACATCTCAACATTTACAAATACATATTTCTGACATGCAAAAAATATAACAAACAAATAAATCAGTGACCAATATTGCCACCTTTTCTTTACAAGGACACTCAAAAGCCTTCCATCCATGGATTCTGTCAGCTTCTTGATCTGTTCACCATCAACATCGCGTGCAGCAGCAACCACAGCCTCCCAGACACTGTTCAGAGAGGTGTACTGGTTTCCCTCCTTGTAGATCTCACGTTACATGAAGGACCACAGATTCTCTATGAGGTTCAGATCAGGTGAACAAGGGGGCCATGCCATTAGTTTTTCTTCTTTTAGAGCTTTACTGGCCAGCCATGCTGTGGAGTATTTGGAGGCATGTGATGGAGCATTGTCATGCATGAAAATCATGTTTTTCTTGAAAGATGCCGCCTTCGTCTAGTACCACTGCTTGAAGAAGGTGTCTTCCAGGAACTGGCAGTAGGACTGGGAGTTGAGTTTGACTCCATCCTCAACCCGAATAGGTCCCACAAGCTCATCTTTGATGATACCAGCCAATACCAGTACCCCACCTCCACCTTGCTGGCATCTGAGTCGGACTGGAGCTCTCTGCCCTTTACCGATCCGGCCACGAGCCCATCCATCTGGCCCATCAAAACTCACTCTCATTTCATCAGTCCATAAAATCTTAGAAAAATCAGTCTTGAGATATTTTTTGACCCAGTCTTGACGTTTTATCTTGTGTCTCTTGTTCAGTGGTGGTCGTTTTTCAGCCTTTCTTACCTTGGTCATGTCCCTGAGTATTGCACACCTTGTGCTTTTTGACACTCCAGTAACGTTGGAGCTCTGAAATATGGCTGAACTGGTGACAAATGGCATCTTGGCATCTTCATGCTTGATTTTCCTCAGTTTTTGGGAAGTTGCTTAGCGCCTTTTTCTTTCAAAGCGCTTCTTACGACCCTGTTGGCTATTTGCCATGAAACGCTTGATTGTTCTGGGATCACGCTTCAGAAGCTTGGCAGTTTCAAGGCTGCTGCATCCCTCTGCAAGATATCTCACTATTTTAGACTTTTCAGACTCCGTCAAGTCTCTCTTCTGACCCATTTTGCCAAAGGAAAGAAAGTTGCCTAATAATTATGCACACTTGATATAGGGTGTTGATGTCATTAGACCACACCCCTTCTCATTACACAGATGCACATAAGCTGATATACTTAATTGGTAGCAGCCTTTCAAGCCTATACAGCTTGGAGTAGGACAACTTGCATATAAAGGATGATTTGATCAAAATACTTATTTCCCTAATAACTCTGCACATGGTGTACATATTAGTGGTGAGCTAATACATATTTTTGTTTATTTTTTTGCTGTTAATTTTCTTTTTTTTTTTTTGTTAATTTATTTTCAAAGTCATGAATGAAGCGGTGCCTTTGAGCCGGCTCTTTGTTTGAAAGAACAACTCTCTATCTCTCTCTCTCTCTCTCTCTCTCTCTCTTTGACTTTTAAGATTGTAGATTTACAATAAATAATCTGTAATTTTATGGTTAGACATTTTTAAAAAAACATTATAAACATTTAAAATGTATTTACTGATAATGTCGTCCAGACTATCATTGATGTTGCTTTAATAAGGGGAAAACAAATATGCACATGCAGAGAGCTCAAAAAAGTGCATTAAGAGATAAAACACAAGCTGCTAAACAAATTTTTCTTCAGTATTTAGACAGAGTAAATTCAGATACTATTCTGTCTGAATTTGCACTGATAACACAATTAAGTTAATCTAAATAATTATATATATGGAATATTGTTTCACAATTCATCTAAAACAGTCTCTTTAATTTGTGTATAATTGCCTGAGGTGACCTTTAGCATGTTTAATGGCATGTTTGTGGCAACAGTACAGGGATTAATTGTTGTTGAAATGTGAATAGCTAATATATGTTAGAGCACACACTTTTGTCGTATTTCATACACTGTAAACATGACTATTGGGAATCAACCCAACCCCCCCCCCCCCCCAAAAAAAAAAAACATTTAAGCTCTAAAAGCTGGGAAAAATCCCATGGTCTTTGTGTTTAAAATTAAGATCTTCAGAATCTTATTTCCAGTTCTGTTTTAGGAAAGACAGTGGCTAGAAAACAATTCACCGCAAGCCACCAAAACTACTTTTTTCTGTTAATTGACTGACCAAGGCTTAAAAAGGGAATAGGTTTAGTAGAGAATTGACACTGTTTTTGAAATGGCTGAACTGAAAGTAGTTTTCTGGTAGTGTTTCTGACACCAAGGGGATTACCGGAGATGGTTGTGGAGACTGAATCTGTCTCAAACTATGTATTCATTTATTTTGTGCTTCCTCTTTCAGTTTTGCCATCATCATGTGGGAAGTGCTTTCTAGAAGGATACCATTTGAAGGTATGCTGTATGATTATCTGTCATTGATCAACTCTGTCCTCATCAAAAGTAGCAACAATAACTTAACTTTATAGATCATTCTTTAAAAAAGCTTTTAAACATGATAATGTTTTTAAACATGCCTATTTGGGGCATTTAATATATTAAAGTAGTTCTAAATAGTTAAATATTTTTTTAGATAAATGTTGTAATCATGATGTAATCAATAATAATACCAGTATGTTTTCATCCTGGTTAATATGAAACAGTAGTTGTGATTTAAAAGTATTTATTATTTTTTATGACCATAGTTTCATGAGGATAAATGCTTAGGGCTGACATCAATAATATTCCCGTTGTTAGTTAGTCTGAGATTATTTTGTTCTCATAATCAAATAAATAAATCAAGTAGGTGATCCAGGCAGAGGTATGGAAGTAACAAACAATTTTAAGAACCAAAAACTCAACATCATCCATAGACTAACTTCTTATTATTTGCCTCTTTTTTTCTCCCCCTTGGTATCCTTCTATACTACAGCACCCTCTAGCATAACAGCTGAGAACACAACAATCTTTGTAATTAATGTACAGTATACAGTACACAATATATGTTTTTGCAAAACATAAAGGGTGTTGACAGAGTTATATCAGAATAATAGACTGTTAAGAAAATGTAAAACAAAAAATTAAACAATAAATTAAAAAGTAAAAAAAAAAATTCTGTCTAAACAACCACAATAACAAAAATAAATTGAAGCTGCAAGCAGCAATGGGAGGGCTCTTGCGCCTTCAGCGCTTTCACCCTTGCAGCCAATCTGTAGGGCTACGCAAGTCCTCTGTGTTTAAAAAAAATCTTTGATCGTAGAATAGTCGCTAGAACATCTCCTTTTAGACGTGGCACGATGACTTATTGCGTGAGTTGTAATATGAATGTGTTAACACTTGGACTGTCTTGAGATTCTGACAATTTGGGACCGATTATTTATTGCATGGCTGAGCTATAAAAACTTCCTGTTTCAAATCCATGTTTGGATTTTCCCTTGCCTCTAAGGCCACATCCTTCGCTGTATACAAAAAGCTTGCACCACTGGTGCTCAAGCCTTAATAATAATCCTTACAATTACTATGGGGTTCTACTCACTTCTGGTGCTCGAGCCCTAAATAGTAAATTAAATGACAATACAGACATTACACCAATACTAGTATATTAAACAGCTATATTGATGCAATTTAAACTCAAAAGTGGATCCTAAATAACTGCATTATTAAGTTTTAGATGATATTTTAGATGAGTTAAACCTGGCGTTATCGCTCCAGTTAAATTCTTTAAAAGGTTATTGGAATGTAATTGTTACCCTCCGTTTCCCGAATCAGTAGTCCGGCACCATGCGGGCCCTCCTCCGCTCTGGCCTTAACCATAAACCAAATTTTTAATGGGCAGTTGGGCAATAAAAGTCTCTCATACCGACTCCTACCAGAGGAGGGAGCATCAATCCTAGAGCTGAAGGGAGACGCGCGGAGGCCTTACCCACCACCTAGTGAGTTAGCCTTTCGGGAACTGCTCTGCCCTCCCGTGCCCGGAGTCATAAGAGATTCAGCCGGTAGTCCCCCATAGAGGGCACACACGTGGACAGAACGCAGGAATACTCTGTCTACTCTACTACGCTTGTTGGAGCGAGAGGAGCCAAAAAAAGCATGGGGTATCTCCAGGGGCAAACCATACAAAAAAACTATTTAGTCCAAAAAATTTAAAAAATAAAATGTCAAAAGAAAATACTTGAAGACTTTGCTGGACTAGTTGGGGAAGAATGACTGGAAATAACCAGGATCAAAAAATAGACTGGGCAGTAGAAACAGAAACAGAGGCAGATGTAATGGTCAGAACAGGACAGTGTCCAGAACCTCATAGTTTCAGGCAGCACAAGAGCAAAGACTTCGGGCAAGCCAGGGGCTACACAGAAAGGCTGGGAAGGTAGGGAGAGAGTCTTGGAGTCAAACAGAAAAAGGTTAACGAAAAGCATTCAGTTCACCTATATTTGATGTTGCCCAGTCAGAAGCAAACAACAATCTGGCGCAAACAAAGGGAATAAATAGGGAAGCTAATGAGGAGAAACAAATTAGGAGTTCAAACATATTAACTAACTGAATGAGAATGAGGGGGTGGCAAGAAACAATTAGGAGCACAAACAAAGGGACATGTGGCTAATACAAACGAACCAGCTGATCAGCCAGGAGGAAACACACTGAAGAAAATGGATATAGGCGTTTCTTCCTGGGCCAGCAATGTGCCAATCTATCCCGAGAGGAGATGGTGCTGGGGTGCTCAGAGGAGATTATTTGGTCAGAAGACGCTCAGAGGATCACCCAGAAAAGATCATTTGTGATTAGTGTATTTATATTTAGCATCAAGAAATGTAAAACATAATTAAAAGATTGTAATAAATAATTAAAGTATTTAAAAGATGTATACACGGATATATAATTCAAGTAGAATATATTTTTTTCTTTCATAAGATAACATGTTATTTTGTTTAAAACTTTAAATATAAATACATTTTGAAAATAAAAAAAATACAACTGTGTGCTAATTTTGCTAAGTGATTAAAAATATATTCTAAGATCTACTCACGCTTTAATGTACAATATTTCTCATTATTGAACGCCACTATGTGTCATTGTTCATCTCTCAGCTTAATGGGACCGTGACATTGTTTGGTTCAGTTTTTCACTTAAGTTTAACTGAAGAGAAAGGTTAGGTTATCTGATGTAACATATTTGTCATGCTATCTCATTTCTCACTATATATCACATTGTATAAATTATTGGCTTCAGAAGGTTCAGTGATTTCCAGAAGAGATGAGAACCCTGCTGACATAGTCCAAACAGAAAGTAAAAACAAAAACCGATGCGCTTGACCTAACAGCACCGTGCATCGCCCAAGAGCTCACTCTTACTGAAGTTAAGAGAAAACTAAAAACTCAGCGTAAGTGCCTGAAACCAGATAGTTCAGGAGTCAAAAGGGCAGACTGAGGCCTAGAGTGACCAGACTAGAGTCGTCTGCAGGACTGGGTTCTCTAGGAAGACAAGAAGCAAGTCTGCACACACCTTGTGCTGAGTGTTGCCAGAGCACTCACCATATAGTACTTGCCAAAAAAGTTAACAAGATAACACTAAAACAATAAATAAACCCACAATAGAATGTACAGGATGACGAATATAATAATTTCCTTGTCGTTATATTGTTTCTGCTATCCATTGATGCAATAGAGATACGCGTAAGCGTAAATGTGAATGTGCTTTTTCTAGTGTCACTCGTTTCCAAAGACAGACACTCATTTGAACCATTTAATAATTTTTTATATTAAAATGTTTGAGTGACATTTAGAAGCACAAGGCAACACAAACTTCACTTTTCGTTTAAATATAAAATAGTTAAAGCTCATTCATTTTAGTTTTTTGAAGCACATCTAATTATGCATGGCAACGTTAGTATTTATCTTTTTAATGAAGAAAATATTGAAAGGGTTTTATACAATCCTGGAATTCATGTTATTTTACATATTAAAAAAAACATAAATATGCACATGAATAGGGCGTCACGGTGGCGCAGTGGGTAGCACGGTCGTCTCACAGCAAGAAGGTCGCTGGTTCTAGGCTCGGCTGGGGCAGGTGGCATTTCTGTGTGGAGTTTGCATGTTCTCCCCGTGATCGCGTGGGTTTTCTCCGGGTGCTCCGGTTTCCCCACAAGTCCAAAGACATGCGGAATAAGTGAATTGAGTAAGAACGATTGTGTGTGTGAATGTTTCCCAGCGATGGGTTGCGGCAGGGAAGGGCATCTGCTGCGTAAAACATATGCCAGAGAGTTGGCTGTGGCTGTTCGCTGTGGCGACCCCGAAAGGGAAGAAAGCCGACATGAAGATGGATGGATGGATGCACATGAATAACACATTCTTATCTTTTTCTTTGCTTCTGGAATGCATTCAAGGAGCAGAAATGTGTTCTATCACAGAGATGTCTGGGCCTCACTTCACTCAAAATGACACTCTCATTTAGGGATCTATTAACAGAACAAAATATGGGTTGAAATTGTTGAAAGATAAAAGCTTTGTTTCAGAAAAAAAACTGAGTAAATGAAGGCTTGTTTTAGAGCAGTAATTCCAAAACACAACAGCTTAATAAACTATTGTCCAGACAAATTTCCATCAATATTTTGAAACAGGAGTTTTATTAAATTTTTTTTATTTTTTACATTTTAATTTAGAAATGCAACCTTTACCAGTTCATCACAGAGTCTTTGTTCAGAACATTCAACCTTGCGGGGTGAGGAGTTTGAGGTGTTACCTTTCTTTAGACCGCACCAATCCCCTCAACCCAACATTTCCATGTCAATGGAGCTTGAGCTCCAAGTAGAACATAAGTAGCCTTCATTCTGGACATCCGAGTTTCATTGGCTTTTGACTGTGTTTTGATTCAAATCAACCAATTAAAATTTTTCTACACAATTCAATCTCATGGCTTTTTTGCAAGATGATTTTAACTACAGTAATTTAAAACTCAATAACAGGACTTTTTTATATAATTAGGCACAGTTCTATTAAGTAACTTAGTTACATGATACTACAGGACACTTTATCTGAAAACCAGAGGTGGAAAATGAGATACATTGTACTTGCAGTACTGTAATTGTGTGCAATTGTTTCTTAAGAAGTCAATAATAAGTGTACTTTTGTTTTGACTTGAGTTGATATTATTTGAGGTAAAGTCCTTCTTTGCATACGAATTAGATTGTTTACTTTTTAACAATTATTTATTGATTATTTATATATGAAGACAGAGAAAGAAATGAGTATTAATCCATCAGAAAAGCGAACATATGTACCTGGAAGCAACTGTTCATAAAGGGAACAAGCTATATAGATCTTTTGGGGGAAAAAACTGAATCAGTTGATTTGAGACATGCCTTGTATTTTTGAATATGATTGAAATCATATTTATTCTTAAAGTGATTTGATTAATTCTACTTACCAATGCACTTTACGACACATAATGAGGTTTAGGAATGTGGGGATTCTCATATCATATCAATGCCTGCTCTGACATCATTTAAATAGTAGAAGAAACGTGAATGTCAATCCACGTTTTATACTTTGTATTTTTCTCCAGCTTCAGATTTGATCAAATGAATGTTGTTTCATATTATTTTTTACATTATTTCAAACAATCACTAATCTGTCACCACTCTCCTACGCTACACAAACTTCCTGCCTTTGGAACACAAGCAGTGTTGTCATTACCATAATGAATGTCATATCAGTCAAAAGAGCGATTACTCAGCTTTCAGGATCTGTTGACATTTTCCGATTTTGCCGCTGGCAACACATCTGGTGCTAAAGGGTTAATGTTAACTCTGTGTTAAAGACAACCTTGACTTTTGATTTGATCTTGAATTTATAGTCAAATATATTTTTAAAAAGTAATTTGAATTGAACTAATAGTACCTAACATTTATTATTAACTCGTTATTGAAGAAATTCAGTGGGACAGAATCTTAAGGGGCATGTAAGACTTTTGCCACCACTTTCTTGCACTAACTTATACCCTTAAACACAGTATTCTTCTAAAACATGACTGATGAAAGACATTATGTTCACGATGGCATCAGCTCGCAGGTTTATCTTAACCATTAACTGTATGACCTTAACGTACCACTCACAACGGGTTTTCAGATGCTTTGATCAATATTAGGATTAATAAAATGCTGACTACTAGCTAACCAAAACTCAACACGGATCCTTACACAGGACAGGCTTTATTTATACATACAGATTCATACATACACACGCTGCAGCTGTTGAAGCTCTGTATTTGTTCTCATCAATATTACAGCATGGCGTACTAACAACGCTAGCTTCTAATTTGCCAAAACACAACTATAACAAAAGAAGGTTGTTCACATCATCAAAGTTTTACTTTGTGCGTTATTAATGCACGCAAGCGGAGAGTGAGAGCACTCGCTGTTCACAGAGCGCAATGATCTAAGTGGAAATGGAGCTCTAGCTCTGTAAAGCCTTGATGCACTGCAGGCTCCACAGCAAGGTTATGTGAATAAGTGCGGACTCGAGTGTGTGCGTGTGTAGGAATGTAATATTGTATAAAACATGTTAATCTCGTGCTGCTTATGTGCGCAAAGTGTTTGCTCTCAGATGCAGCTCACAGAGCAATCATATCACTTTAAATGTGGTGGAACATCTTCACATTGCCAAAAGCAGGTAAATCCTACACAATTGGGGAAAAGCTTTGTTTACCTTCAGCCAAAGAGATAACATGCATTATGTAGAAAGACAAAAAGGAGACCGTTAAGCTTGATGATGCTTTTAGACAAAACTTGTCACTATGAAAAAGTGACAATTATAAAACTATGCAGATTAAGCACATTTAAAAATACTATTTTGCCATCCAGCACAATACTTCTTTTTTTTTCCTAATTTACAACAGTACATTCTTAATGTTCATGTGTTTATTATTGTTAAAATAAATAAATATTTTAATAGACGTAATATTACCTCTTATTTGAAGTGTACTTAACTGTAGCTGAAGAGGAGGGTGTACAAAGCTGTTGTTGCTAAAGTGATACTTGAAGCGGCAAATGTCTTCAGAGGTGGTACTTGGTGAAAAAAGTTTGGAACCCCATGTTTTAGACAATATACCATTTTTATGAGCAAAGCGAGGCCACTCTATAGTATAGAATAGGAAATTAAACATAATTTTACAAAGCTCACTGACACATGAAACTAAGTAACTAATCAGATCTAAATGGTCTAACAATAATGTTCACAATTTCACCAAATAATAATAAGCAATAAATAATTTGAGGGAAACATGTCCAAAAGCTAAAATCAACATAAAAATACTTTTTTTATGTTCTTTAAATCATCTGTGGTGAGTGTACTTTGGTCAAAGCAGATTTCTGATTAATAATGTCCACTTATTACATAAATTGTAATAAATTGTAAAAAAGTATCATAAATTGCAACTGTTGCCTGTTCACTGATTACTTTTCTGGTTTTCTGTATGAATAGAGGCAACCAATCCCATGCAGATCATGTTTGGTGTTCTCCGAGGTACTCGACCTGACACAAGCTTGGAGAATCTGCCGGAAGACATTCCTAACAGAGAAACCTTCATTCACCTTATGGCCTGTGGCTGGACTGCCAACCCAGATGAGAGGCCATCTTTTCTCAGTAAGCTATAGTGAACATTGATCATTAAATAGAGCTTTTTTTCAGAGTCTCATAAACCCATACCTGTCACCACAGTTCTGTTTACCTTTCAAGATGTGTTTTCTATAAATCGCATTGCTTGTCAGATAAAAATCGATATCTAGATAGCTAAAAACATTAGCTCTAGAGTGCTTCTGCCCCCAAAATTGGATCAGAGAGCTAATCACTTATGCACCTATTCCAGAGATCAGAAGCACCATGATCACAGCTCCCAGAGTAAAGCAGAGGTACACCTATTCTGGGATGAGGCTTCAAATGCACTAAATATGTTGGATAAGGAAGTACAGACACTTCCAAATAAAACATCTAATTTGCAAAATCATATAACCTATAATCCATTCAGTTGTGTAAATAACACATTAAAATATGTTGAAATATATTTATATTAAAATATATATCCATTAAACAGTCTGAGCAACAAAAAAAAAAAAAACTAGCTGAAGAGCAGAAATATGTAATTTTACCTTAAACACAGACCTCCTCTTTTAGTAAAACCATAACAGACCAACTTGTCTATTTTTGATTATTAAACACAGACTGTCATGGCAAAAAACTCGCTATTATTATTGTTTCATGCCTGGCTGCTGTCTGCGTGGACCGGAGGCTTGCACCTCTGCTGATCAGATCCGCCCGGCGATTGTCAGTGCTGCCTGGAGGCTCGAACATTGAAATAACGGATGACTGTGTTGTGGCTACTGCTCTATCTGTTCTTTGTCCCAGCAACTTCACTGTTTCAATACTCTGTGGAGGAGTTTAAACTGCTTAGTGTTGCACTCTACAGTTGCACTCCTAACTCCTGTCTTTTGGCCTTCCCAGACCTTGTGTTTTTTCCTCAGCATTATGTTTGTTCATCATGCATCCCGGCAAATCTTTACAAGGCTCTCTAAGACTGATATTACCATTCATAAAGTTGTACCAAAACCTTGAGATCTGGAATAACCTGGTGACGAGCGCCGCTCAGCTGCTGGAAGGATGGGTTCCAGAGGTCTTTCCAGTGTATGCTTCCTAAATTTCTGCCTAGAGCTGTTGTTTTGACTCAGCTGTGCTGGATGGGAGAAGCGGTCGGTTCTTCTTTGCATGTCTCTATGCATCATCCGGCTCCGCTACAGGGATTGCCCTAAATAGGGTGATGAGCTGCTGATGGACCCGGTCAAGAAGCTGTGCATTAGTGAGGCCGTAGTTCATTGCCAATTGGACTGGAGCCTTCGGGCATAGCTAGCAGAGGGTGGGTCCTACTGTAAAGAGCCCCTGAATTTGGACTGCCATAAGGGGACGGTTCGAATGATTGAGGGCTACTGGCTGTTTAAATGAAGAGTTGATGAGAAGGCAACACTGAGGAATGGAATGAAAGGGCCAGTCCATTTGTTAATGGCATTTTGGAGCTTAGACTTGTGAAGCTGCCTGTCGGATAAGGCAGGGTGATCAAGCTAATTGGCATACTTAATAATACTTATATTTATATTGTATTTTACATCATGTTTAGGGTATTGTATTATATGATTATTAGAATGTCAACCAGTTTACTTACTTATAATTTCACGGACCGCAAAAGCGGGGCCTAACAATGCTTCTGGCTTTTTGGCTTTTAAGCAGGTGTTAGAAAAGTTAAAAAAGATAGTGTCAGAAATTTGGGCAGAATAGAATAGAGTAAAATAAGGCCTTTATTGGTCACTACACTATTACATGCAGTGAAATTGGATCCCTCTGAACAAGATATAGACATCACATTACAGGGGTCAGACAGGTCGTTGAGGTAGCAAATTAAATAAGCAAATACAACTGTAAAGGTGGCTGAAAAAATGCCCCTCACACTGTACTTCAGTTAGAGTAGTTTGAGATCCGGAGGGAAAAAAGCCATAGCACATTCAACACATTTACATAGACATAACCTCGCATCAGTTAAAGGGAATAGGGGAAGTGGAGGTAGATTCAGTCACAAGCAGGCATCATCCGAACTCATGCTGTGTGATCACTTTCAATTAACCCAGACTGGGGGTGAAGGCACAGAAGGCGGTACTGTACTTGAGAAGTAGTTCAGAGCTTCTCTTTATCTTGTTCTCCGGAGAAGTTGTCTTGGCTTCAGCAACAGCTTTGGCCAAGACTGTCCTGGAGGAATGGGAAGCCGAAAAGAAGAAAAATTTCTGATTGAAATTGACAGATCCAAATTCTCAGACCTCTAATCTCCATAATGTCCATCACTGCCAACCATCTTGGTCAAAATCTGCATATAACATCAAGCTTTTCTTGGATGACAATTGTTGAACTTTCTAGGCCCAACCTCAACTTTATTTGTTTATCACGTTTCATACACAGAGCAATTCAATATACTTTACATTGAAACAGAGTAAAAAAAAAAAAAGAAAGTACATTTAATAAAATCAAGCATGAAACAAGCCATATGAAAGCATATTTGATTAAGTAATTGATAATGATTAAATTGATAGAGTATTTCAGGGGGATTTTCCTTTTTCTGTGTTAAAAAAAAATTGATTTGTACAGCTTAAATGCAGCCTATTCGTTATCCATGAACGTCTTTTCCAGAGAGCACAGCATCAGGTGGCTGAAAAGCTTCCCTGCTTTAAGCCCTAACTGCCAGACTACAATAGACTACAACCTCTAACAAATGCTTTCAAATAATCTAGACAATAATTTTCAAATAATCTAATAATCTGTGTTTTATATATTATTCACAATTATAAGCCTAAAGTTTCATTGTCAAGCTATTTTCTTTACAGTTGCAAGAAAAAGTATGTGAACCCTTTAGGGTCACAAGGAGTTATGTATGAATTGGTCATAAAATATGTGCTCCAAATCTTCATCAAACTCACAGCAGCAACAGTGCTGAATTTACTCTGTTAGTAGACAGCCTGTAGACAGATTTTGTGGACACACAAATATCCAGAGTTTTGCAGATACTTTTTGCTTTCCAGCTTGATGCAAGTCATCCATTCTAGTCTTTTTTTTCTGGGAGGGGTCACTTCAGGTAGTACTTCTTTAAAGTAGTAAACCCAAATCTGATGTGTGTTTTTGAAGGATAGGACACTTTCAGCAACACACACAATATAATTATACTGATTGGGCTCGAGATGGGCTCATTCATATACTTTTCTTGCAACTGTCAGTGATTTTATTAACATAGTTAACACTTAATATTTATTATCATATCGTAACCACAGCACTTCTGATCTTTAGAATCTGCGCGTAAGTAAAAAATAGTCTGAGGCTTGAGTGTCTGATATAACACATTCCACAGTGATAATAAACATAGATTACTTACAATTTACTACAACACTTAGATTGGGATGTAGGACTATCGGTTTCTTTTGTGCTTTGAAAGCTTTTTTGTGGAAGTCCACTGTTGGTTAGCCAGCTGTCTCTTAGAAGCCTAATCATTTAGCATCTTCGTCCCATCCAAAGAAGCACAAGAACTGAGATGAGTATTTTTAAATACAATTTTGTTGTGTCCATTCTAATCTCTCCATTTACTTGTATTGGGGTTAAAAAAAAAAACTTTTTTTAAGAAAAAGTTTGTACAGTCAGAGTATAAAAAGACATAGCAACCAGAGTAAGACCATTTGGGGTGTTTCTGGAAAGTTTGGTGTTTGTAGCTTAAATGGTTTGGGCCACATTAATGTTTAAAGAAATTTCAAGATTCCAGAAGAATACTAATACATTTCTCTATAACAACAGTATGTTCGCTTGATTACTCAACCCAACATAACAAGTTTAAGTCAAAGATCAATATGTTGGCTTTCTCAAAAAATTTTCAAAGACATTGAAAAAAATGTGAAGATCCATCTATAATATTATTACCTTCCAGATATTCAACCCAAAAAAAAAACATAATTTTGTTATTAAATATTTTAAATGATTTTTAATTTGTGAACAAAAGGGGCACATAGGGGCCACAGTGTCAGATGGTTGAGGTCCCCTCTCTGTATAGGCTTGGATAAATAATTATATAAATGTGTTCCTACAGAGATAAATAGCCCAAGCATATGTAAAACCCTCCCCAGTTAATAAATATCTGACACAACCGATTAATTCTTTCAGCCTTGTTTGAAAGGGCTGAATGTCAGAGCATGGTTGGAACTTTACTGTCTGGGTCTCTGACACCTCCCATCCATATACATTTTGAAGTGGCAGGGCTAAATGAAAAGCATGACGTTAGGTGCTAAGCAGATAAAGTACATAACCCAAGATTAAACAACGGTTATATTAACAAAGATTATCTTTATTTACTGGCAGTTTCAAATTTTATTGAATAACAAATGTGCTAATATTATTGATTTTGTCTCTTTTAAGCATGTCTAATGGAACTGGAGCCCATGTTGAGAGGGTTTGATGACATCGAAGTTTTGGAAGCCGTGTTGGAAGTCAAACGAGCAAAGGTAAATTGTTAAAGCTTCAGACTGCTTGTTTGTGGTGTTACTTTGAGGTCTCTAAAACCTACTCTGATCTGTTAAGTAGAGAAGGAAATTCTCTTAGTTGTAAAAGTAAGGCTGAGTTCTCTTATTGTCAGTAATTAATTCTGCCCTTAAACCCACTCAATAAAAATGCTTCTCATTGAGAAAATACTATTTTGATCCTTAAATGTGCTTGAAATCAATCTAAATCAAGCCAAATCAATAGAGTAAGGATCTTAAGTAATGCTAGACATCTATAGGAGAATGGATTCCGATCACCTTCCTACCAAGATTTTAGATAACCTTCGTAAAATTCATGGAACATATAATAGGTAATTCTTTTAAGTTGTCAAAAATATTAAAAATAACATAAAGGGAATTGTATTATTATATTTATTCTCCTGCTTTTTTTATTGAGGTTGACCAGTTGCAAACTGAAAAATTGAATTAACTACATATTTGTTATAAAATACATAGCACAAGTAACAATTTTATTTGACAATGTTTTGTCTCACAAAAATATTTAATTATATTTATAAATAAACATCTATTTATGGTCAGTTTCTTCACTGGGAGCTTCAGTAGTCTGAAACAGAAACAGGCAATCCACTGTCACAGGCCCAGAGTACTTATACTTCATTCAAACTGAATAGCAGAAAATCTCCTTTTCCTGTTTTAAGGTGAACGCAAAACCTTTTGATCTGCTACAAAAAAAATCTAAGCAGCCCTCGCAACAAAACAGGTGATACTTGGAGAGGCTTCAGTCTGAAATGTCTGCCTTTTCTGCCTTTCAATGTGAACACAGCATTAGACTTTGTTTTCATTGTCCTTTAATAATTACTCAATATTCAAAAAGTCTTACTTTACCGCAAAAACACTTTGTGGCACTTTCTGCATTTTTCATGGCAGTTTCAAGTAATCCGTATTACAAAAGTTTGCTGCCAGATGGTGCAAAGAGACTGACAGAGCGATTGGTAGATATTCTAATAAGATGTATTAGACGTTAAAACAACTAAGAACAAATCTTAGACGTAACAAAATTAGACGTTAGAACAACTAAACATATCAAGATTAAGTATTCCAAATCCAATTAATATTAGCAGCATAACAATGAAAGCATGTTTTACACTTGTAATGACTAAAACGCATGTAAATATACCACACCAGAAAGTAAAAGATTGTGCTACAGATCAAAAGTAACAGCTTTGGCGATGAATTGTGTTGATCAATTCATTAGCAAGTACTATGTAGCAGGGTGGAGTCCCCTGAAAGGTTTTGTTGCTAATACCAAAATCACACATTACAACTACAAGTTTAAAACGAATTATTTTGACAAGGTTTTATCAGTGGTTGATTTTAAGACTTTTTAAGACTTTTCTGTACTCAAAATCGGAGGTAGTTGTCTAGAATATCAAAATACACTTATTTAGTCACATGATAATTATAGATTTAATTAGAATTGTTAAGAAATAAATTGCAAAATCAACTGATCCAAGACGTGCATGCTAAATTTGAACAAAAATGTGCTGTATAAACTCGTCAAATCCTAGAATATACAGTAACACAACAGTTACATTCAATTTCAGTCAATTCTGATAAACAATTGCTGTAAACAGATAAAGACCATTTATTGCTAGCTTATGCTAATCAAAGTACCTATCACAATATCAGTAAACAGCTAAAATTTTCTGTCAGTATGGATTTTAAACACAAACTGTTAAATGAATAATGTATAAATATTAATACAAATATGATGGACTACATATTTTCTGGAATTGCCCTCATCATTTAAGTCCAGGTACAAAAGGTAACTGTACATAATTAGCATATTAATGATCCACCATCAAGCCTCACTTCCAATTGTGAAGCAATGGTGAAGAGCAGCACTCTTTTCATTTTTAAACTTTACAGTTTGGGAAACAATTTGAAGTCAGTGTTTTTGTTTTCTTCATTTATAATGACTCCATCAGTTATGTCAAACATTCCAGGTATATTAAAATCAGTATATTATTAGATCAATATTCCCAGATATTCGTATAAATTGCACCCTGTTCTATTGTTTACTAGCATGTGACCAAGGCCACATTAATGCGTGTGTTTACCAGAGCGCAAACCCCAGGGCCTATAACCACCAGGAACAAAAAATATGCAAATGAAATATAGTAGAGACCCATACTGTCTAATCATGTACCAGTCACAAACAATCTCTCTCTCTCTCTCTCTCTCTCTCTCTCTCTCCTTCATGAATCAAAACATTTAATTGATTCTCTGTCTCTCTCTCTGTCTCTCTCTCTCTCTCTCTCTCTCCTTCATGAATCAAGACATTTAATTGATTCTCTGTCTCTCTCTCTCTCTCTCTCTCTGTCTCTATCTCTTTCTCTCTCCTTCATGAATCAAGACATGTAATTGATTCCGTCTAGGTGTAGGAAGGAGGGACTGGGTTACAGATGAGACCCAAGGCAAATCTAAACACTGCTTGCGTGGAACTCAGGAGAAAAATTGTAAAAGTCTTTTATGACATAGTGCAGACTTCTTTTTAGCCGGAAGTTCTCACAAAATAATTGATCTTGGATGCAAATGTAAAACCCCCACACAGAAAAAAGTTCAATGGCGTGTTCGGGATCCCTTGTTGTTTGTGTCCGAAACTGTGTCGCACTCTTTATTACATGAAAGTGGGGGTGGTGCTAAACGTTGCCTATTGTTTTATGGTGTTTAGTTAATCCTTTAATCTTTTACACCTTCAACCTTTTTATTTATTATTCTCAGATTAAGTTAAGTAAGTTTTTTTTGTCTTTTCGTTGTCTTAAAAGTTTTTTTCCTCACTCGGTCGTCCATCATCAGGTGTCTCCTGGCTCTGGGGACACAGCCGCTCCACTAGCAAGTCTGTCCGCTCTGTGCATATCTCCATCTTTTATACCCGTTATGACGCATTCCGATCTCGACTGTTCATTGGCTCGTCTTTCATGCGTTCTCTGCATGTCCAGCTCATGTCCAGATCACGTCATGTTCATGATAACACACACTACCTCTTTTGCCCACCAGGCAGGCTCACAGATGCACAGAGTTAACTTTTGGCCTACTTACTTTACCTTTAACCTTGATCTGCTCTACGCATGCAGAGTGTAGCTTAAGAATAGCTCTCTTACAAGCACATCCTCATTTAGTACCGTAATTCATGTAATGTCTTTAAATTAGGCAGAATGAAGTTCTAAAATGAAGGAGGATTGCAAATTCTTGAAGTTATACAACGCTAACACACCGACAATATAAGCAATGGGAAAGCAAAGCAAAGCTGGCCGTACTGCACAGGACTGAGCTGCGTCATACTGGTTTCCCATTTACTGTTGGAGTCTGCTGGGACTTTGGATCGTGTTTGCAAGTGACAGCCGAGTGAGAGAAAACTCATTCCTTTGTCCTTTTATCTCCACAACAGCTGGTAAAACCGTCTGAGGGCATGTATAGTTTTTTTTCAGTGGTGCTTATTATGTATTGTTACTCTGGCTCCAAATCCAGCTTATTTTATTCCTCCTATATTTTATTAGTTATACATTTATGAAGATTTTACACTTTATTTATATTCTTATGAAGCATTTTTTGTGTCTTAAAAATGGTATATATAAATTGATAGTGTATATAAATTGATGCTTTTATTGTAATTTCTGTTTATATCCTTCTTTCAGTACAAGCCATCAAATTGCTACTCTCCAGTTCAAACAAGTGAGAAAGCAATGGAAGAAGAGAGTATGAAAAAGCAAAATTTTCCTTGGCATGTAAGTCTGCCCTGCTCTTCATCACTTTGCTTTTAAGTTGAGAAGTTGAGAACAGCTTTACAAGTGATTTGTTTTCATATTTTTACCTGATAGGACAACACTTCCACATCCAGATCAGGATCCTGCTCCTCTCAGGAAGCTGACATGTCCCATCCAGGCTTTCTGACTATATCAGCCCCACCTCAAGGCAAGACTAACTCTTAAATTCCATTATGGTGTCTTCTGTAGAATAAACCTTTCTTTTTTCATTCTAGAACTAATTGGAATGGGAATTTTAGTGGTAATTAAAAGGGGATTATTTCATGAAATCGCTTAAAATAATTTGAATTGATTGAGTCGCTACTTTTAATACTCATCGACTCTCATCCAGCAAGAATCATAAAATAGCTTCAGGTAATAATTCTAGTTCAACTATTTTAGATGAAAAATATTTAATTGAATCTGAGCATTTTACAAGATCATGAAAGTTATTTCAAAAGAAACAAAAAGTTTCTGTCAACATGATGACGATTCAGAGCTATAAGCCCTCCGACTCTTACTGTTTACCACAGGATTTGGTAAACAAACCTTAGCGTTCCAGAAAGCAAATGCAAACGATTGAACAAAAGTCTATAAAGTGTAGTGTGATGAGTGCAAAATGCAAAGACATGAAATGTGTGAGAGTTCAGGTGCACGTAACAGGTAACTGAGTGGGATGGTGGGGAGCTATGAGTTCAGCAGACTGATAGCTTGGGGAAAGAAGCTCTGTTTGTGCTGTACAGTTCTGGTGTTAATGGCTCTGAAGCGGAGGCCAGAGAGCAAGAGCCAGAATGATTTTGTTAGCCCTCTCACTCTGGTGGTGTACAGGTCCTGCAGGGAGGGTAGGGAAGCACTGATGATCTACTCAGTCGTATCAATAGTCCTCTGAAGTCTACTTTAGAGGCGGAGCTAAACCAGACGATGATGAATGAGCAGAGAACAGACTCGATGTGTGTGCTCCACTTCAGGTCCAGAGAGATGATGACGCCCAGGAACCTGAATGACTCAACTGGTGCCACAGTGCTGTTAATAATGGTAAGGGTAGGGTTTGCGGATGGGCTTCTCCTGAAGTCCACTACCATCTCCACTTGACTTGACTTGTTTAGACTTCACCAGAGAGCCAGCTGATCTACTTCCTGTTTGTACGCAGACTCCTCACCATCCTGGATGAGATTAAGGATGGTGCTGTCTCCTACAAACTTGAGGAGCTTTACACATGAGTCGTACGAGGTGCAATGTGGTGTAGAGAGAGAACACACCCCTGGAGGGTGCCAGTGCTGGTGGTTCGGGTGCATGATATGAATTCTCCCACCCTCACAAGCCGTTGTCTGTCTGTCAGGAAGCTTGTGATCCACTGACAGGTGGACTAAGGGATGGAAAGCTCGGAGAGTTTTGTTTCAAAGTAGTTATGGGATGATGGCGTTAAATGCTTAGCTGAAGTCCACAAACAGGATCCTCATATATGTCCCTGGCTTATCTAGATGTTGCAGGATGTAGTGCAGCCCCATGCTAAATGTATCCTCCACAGACCTGTTAGATTGGTAGGCTAACTGCAGGGGGTCCAGTGATGTTCTTAAGATGGCCTAACACCAGTCTTTCAAAGGACTTCATGACCACAGATGTCAGGGCCATTATTCTGTAATCATTGAGACCTGAGATTTTAGTCTTTTTGGGGATGGGGTTGATGGTGGAGCATTTTAATTATGCAAGGACTTCACACAGCTCTGGTGATCTGTTGAAGATCAGAGAGAAGATGGAAGCCAGTTGGTCATCACAGGTTCTGAGGCATGTTGGAGAGACCCCATCAGGTCCAGGGGCCTGATGTATAATAAACGTTGCGTACACACAAAATGGGCATAGAAAAATGCGTATGCATTTTTCCATGCACATATCGGGATTTATAAAGAATAAACTTGGCGTAAATAAGTGTGCACCGTACGGATGCTCTTGACCGTGCGTACGCACTCTTTTAGAAGAGTATGTGTTTTGGCGACACCAACTGTCCCAAATAGCAATAGCTATTTAAAATGAAAAACTTCTAAATGATCCTATTACATCACCCAATAAATCAAATTGTATCAACCTGAATTATCATTATTAGCATTCTTAACCAGGTGCAAATACTTTGAATTCACTAATTTGTTTTAATGAATGGGCTATAAAAAGGTATGTGCGTATAAAACATATCATCATAATGGATGCTCTATGGATTAGCTCTTGCTAAAGACGCTCTACGGAGGGAGCGTGTTTTCAGAGACCGTGAAGATTTCTTTGCTCATGATGATGATTGGCTCATGAGCCAATTTCAATTTCCAAGAGCCATCCTCTTGGAATTGTGTTCTGAATTACGGCCAGTATTGGAAAGACCCTCGCGGAGAAACCATGCGCTGTGTTCCTGTGCAAGTATTGACCACATTAGGCCACTCGGCCACTGGTACTTTCCAGCGAGAGTTGGCAGACCGATCGGGTATGTCGCAGTCATCCCTGAGCCGTGTCATGCCATATGTATGGGACGCCATAGTGGGGATGGACCCCCGATACATCCGTTTTCCTTACACGCAAGCTGAACAGTCCAACATCAAAATGCAATTTGCAGCAATCACCGGTTTTCCCAATGTAATCGGTGCTATTGACTGCAGTCATGTTGCAATAAAGGCACCATTTGAGAATGAATTTGCTTTTGTTAACTGAATTATTGGTGGTATTAATATGGAGGGAGATCATACATATTCAAAATGGGCGGTCTTAACCTCCAAATATGGTTATTTCGGGAGGAGATTGGGGTAAGCAATACGCACGTGCACCTGCGCACAATATTCAGATCATTTTGATTTATAAAGCAAACCTTGCGCAGGTTCTGGCGTACGTACGGTTTTATGAATCTGAAAACTTTTGTGCGTACGCAAAGTTTTATACATGAGGCCCCTGGTGATTTCCTCCTCTTCTGCTTCCTGAAGAGCTGACATCACCGTCGCTGATCTGTAGGGCAAGAGTAGGAGAATGGTCTGTGCAACATTGAATGATTTCTGTGCAAGATTATATAATATTATATAATGCTTTCTATGCAACATTATATAACAACATTGTTGAATGGATCGCAAAACTAATGATTTCTCTTACAAACCCAAGGTTTTTATGGTATTTTACAGAAGCAGAGCTTGAGGTATAGATGTCGGCTTATGAAAATACGAAGATATAATGAAATATTTAATAAAATTATTAAATTGGCAAGTTTAAAATAATGATAATTTTGTTTTTTGTTATAATATAAAGTAATCAATCAACAATTTTCCATAGTATTAGATGGTACATTTATAATAATAATCATTCTGGGGCATTGCAATAAGGTGAGAACTGAATTTGTGTACCTATCTACAGATATTAATTATTTAATCCGTCTTTGCTTTTCTTTGCACTTTACACAGGCACACACAAACACAAAATTGCAATGAAAATATTTTTGACAAAAACTGAATTCACTCTGTGAATTATGCCAAATATATCTGTATAAATGCACTAGCATGTTATATTTCTCATATAAGCCTGTTAAACTTCATAATACTCATTAGTGTTTAGAAGATTAACATGAACCAATTAAAATGCACAACTTTCATATGAGCTTTTGTTTAAAGGTCTTATTTATAAAATGCTGATTTAATTACTGAATTCATTTCATCTTCTGTTTTTGTTGAGCAAAATATCTTATTCTTTTTACAATTTTCTTCTAATAAAGAGGAAATAAATAGAAGACTTAGCTGATTGTTATCATGAGCAAAATTAAACCGATCAGTCATTGGCTTAGACTGACACTTTTGTTTAATTGACTGTTTCAAACATTTCATATTTCTTCTTTTTTATATCGATGCATGAATGTGCTTACATATTTCTTAAGGGTTTTTGTATTGTGTGGTGTAGGCCTATGAATTTATTATTTTTTGTTTGGTACCATCATCAACTGAACCATTTCAATACCAAACCCTAATTGTTGTATTTGTGATGACTTTAATGATAGAAGCAGTTTTTCACTGCTGACATATCTTTGTAATTATAATTTGACTGTATTATTTGTGTCCCCCTTCAAATATTTGGCATAAGAAATTTGGTACTGAATACTGGTATTTGAGATTTAACCTAATGCTAATTGCTAACAAAAAAAGTCTTACTTTACAGCAGATGTGTATTATGGCCGATTTTACTTTCTATGCTAACTCTCTGAGATGGATTTTACATGTTGTTGACAGACTGCACTCTCAGAAATGGACTGATTCCCCACTATTAAGTACTGTTCTCAAATGCTAATGACTAAAGATTGAAACCTGAGTAAATGATGTCATTATCATCAGGGGCTGAAGGTGGCCAACAGCCTTCACTATCTCCTTCACCTGATGCTCCGAAGCCCCTTCTGGACCACTGCTCAAAGGAAAACTGCAACACTGAATACCTGATGACATCACCACGTTCGAACATAAACAATCCTTTAAACCCTCAATCGTGTCAGAGTGAAGTGGATCAGGCTCTAGCCTTACAATCCCTCACTTTGCCACAACATCAACAAGGTAAGCAGGGTCTAAACTTGTTTATTGGATGTTCATTTTTCAATATTTCTATCAAAATTATGCTCTTTTCTCAGTGACTCAAAAAGTTGTGCCAGAGCTTATGGTTTATATTAAAGTCCTAGGACTTAATCCAGGGATAAATCCACTGTTAAAATGTGCAAGACATGTATCATAAGTGTTCAATGAGCTCTAGGTTAAATTCAGAGTAAATGGGCTTTCACACCGAGACAAAAACAAGTGAACAGAACGCGTCTCCTGGACGTCTCTGAAAGCTTTCAAACCTGGCGTTCACTCACATTAAGATACCCACTCCCTTCATTCACGAGAATGACGCGGATCTAGGCGCGATCTTGTTGGAGAGGCACGGGAATGACTGGACCGGAGCATACCTCCACCTTTTCCCGAGCCTGCTGCTGTCCTACTCTTCCTCTCCAATTCCTTTGTCTCCTCTTTCAAATAATGTTTATCTTAACCCTTTCTATTTCTTCCTGCACACTTCCTCTGATAAGTTAATTAACAATCATGCTTGGCTTTAGCTAGCTTCAGCACAATACAAATAC